>JAVJIF010009777.1:0-147051 GCA_038442645.1 Agave tequilana
CCTCGACAACTCATCATGCTGAGGGGAATAGCATGGCTAGCCCGACTCAAACGTAGTTGGTAAAGGCATATCAACCCGTTGAAAGCTGGGGATTTGCTAAAAATCTCAAGGGACCTGTTCCTATTTGATTCCCTCTCCAAAATCACTTACCAATTCTCCACCCATAGAAGGTAAGGCCACATATACAAATCTCTCCGCCACTTCGCTGTTACGTTAACATTAAACCTATGACAGTGATTTTCTCGTTTCTCCCTGAAAACGAGACCTTTTCCCGAATTCCATCAAAACCTTGAGCTTGGTGGCTTCTCAACCGGTTATGTCATTGCGACCTTTGAACCGGCAATAGCCAAGTCTCAATTTTGAGCCTGTTGACATTTACAAAAGACAGGTCTCGATACTTGTTGACATTTACAAAAGACAATATCACCCTTTCAGTCCGTCAAGGACTATCTTGAGCTTGGTGGCTTCTCAACCAGTTATGTCATTGCGACCTCTGAACCGGCAGATAGCCAAGTCTCAATTTGAGCCTGTTGACATTTTAAAAAACAGGTCTCGATACTTGTTGACATTTACAAAAGACAAGTATCACCCTTTCAGTCCGACAAGACTACCTTGAGCTTGGTGGCTTCTCAACCAGTTATGTCATTGCGACCTCTGAACCGGCAGATAGCCAAGTCTCAATTTTGAGCCTGTTGACATTTATAAAAGACATGTCTCGATACTTGTTGATATTTACAAAAGACAAGTATCACCCTTTCAGTCCGATAAGGACTACCTTGAGCTTGGTGGCTTCTCAACCAGTTATGTCATTGCGACCTCTGAACCGGCAGATAGCGAAGTCTCAATTTTGAGCCTGTTGCCATTACAAAAGACAGGTCTCGATACTTGTTGACATTTACAAAAGGCAAGTATCACCATTTCAGGTCCGACAAGGACTACCTTGAGCTTGGTGGCTTCTCAACAGTTATGTCATTGCGACCTCTGAACCCGGCAGATAGCAAAGTCTCAATTTTGAGCCTGTTGACATTTACAAAAGACAGGTCTCGATACTTGTTGACATTACAAAGACAAGTATCACCCCTTTCAGTCCGACAAGGACTACTTTGAGCTTGGTGGCTTCTCAACCAGTTATGTCATTGCGACCTCTGAACCGGCAGATAGCCAAGTCTCAATTTTGAGCCTGTTAACATTTACAAAAGACAGGTCTCGATACTTGTTGACATTTACAAAGACAAGTATCACCCTTTCAGTCCGTCAAGGACTAACCTTGAGCTTGGTGGCGTCTCAACACCTGTTATTTCATTGCGACCTCTGAACCGGCAGATAGCCAAGTCTCAATTTTGAGCCTGTTGACATTTACAAAAGACAGGTCCTCGATACTTGTTGACATTTACAAAAACAAGTATCACCCTTTCAGTCCGTCAAGGACTAACCTTGAGCTTGGTGGCTTCTCAACCAGTTATGTCATTGCGACTTTCTGAACCGCAGATAGCCAAGTCTCAATTTTGAGCCTGTGACATTTACAAAAGACAGGTCTCGATACTTATTGACATTTAGAAAAGACAAGTATCACCCTTCAGTCCGACAAGGACTAACCTGGAGCTTGGTGGCGTCTCACCAGTTATGTCATTGTGACCTCTGAACCGGGCAGATAGCCAAGTCTCAATTTTGAGCCTGTTGACATTTACAAAAGACAGGCCTCGATACTTGTTGACATTTACAAAAAAAGACAAGTACACCCTTTCAGTCCGTCAAGGACTAACCTTGAGCTTGGTGGCTTCTCAACCAGTTATGTCATTGCGACCTCTGAACCGGCAGATAGCGAAGTCTCAATTTTGAGCCTGTTGACATTTACAAAGACAGGTCTCGATACTTGTTGATATTTACAAAAGACAAGTATCACCCTTTCAGTCGACAAGGACTACCTTGAGCTTGGTGGCTTCTCAACCAGTTATGTCATTGCGACCTCTGAACCGGCAGATAGCCAAAGTCTCAATTTTGAGCCTGTTGACATTTACAAAAGACAGGTCTCGATACTTGTTGACATTTACAAAAGACAAGTATCACCCTTTCAGTCCGTCAAGAACCACCTTGAGCTTGTGGCGTCCTCAATCGGTTATGTCATTGTGACCTCTGAACCGACAGACAGCCAAGTCTCATTTTCGAGCTTGTTGACATTTACAAAGACAAGTCTCAATTTGAGCCTGTTTGACATTTACAAAAGACAGGTCTCGATACTTGTTGACATTTACAAAGACAGTATCACCCTTTCAGTCCGACAAGGACTACCTTGAGCTTTGTGCGTCTCAATCGTTAATGTCATTGTGACCTCTTGTAACATCCGGGTTAATATAATCACAAGAATTTTTTTTTCCTAATCACCTTTTTTTTTAAAAAAAAAAGAAACTTTATTGTACTCAATCAAGTTTAAGGCCAAGTAATTTAACTTTCATGTATTATGGGAGTATTCATATGCATAAATATATATACACTTGCACATGCTTTGTACCATCCTATGTATGAATACATGATAATTTAGTATATTATTGGTATTGGGGTAGAATCAAGAAAGATTCCACTATGAGTAATTATTTAATCCCAAAATGGTTTGTGGAGAGGGGAGGTGAAAGAAGGAAAGGCTAGGATTTTCTTGAATTAAGGAGTGGGCTATTGGATGGAGGAGATGGCTTGGCAAACTTGTAATTATAGGGCCATTTAGATCTGAAAACCCACCCTCTTCATCTAAAGATTGGACTCATCTTCTTCCCCAAAGTTCTCATGGCAAAAACCCTAGAAACCCTCTCTTCCTCTACACAATAAAAACATATACTCTCTCCACATCTCTCCCCCATCAACAGAGGCAACAAGAGAGGAGGAGGGGCGCGCCCAGGCGACCGCGCCCAGGCGGAGCCGCTCCCTCGGCGGCCGCGCGCGCCCGCGGGCGAGGCCGCGCCCAGGCGGGGCGCGAGCAAGGTGGAGGGAAGGGGGACTTGGAGGAGGGGGAAGGTCATTCCTAGGGCTTAGATCCAAGTTGAGGAGGTGATTTTTAGTCAAAAATCTGATCTTTTTGCCCTAAAAATCCCTTTTGAGAAGGTAAATTCAGACTATAATTTTGAAAGAAAAACATTACTTAATCCTCATACTTTGTTGATTTTTGTGATGAATATTAATTCAAATCTTCTTTGCTTAAGGTTGTGGTTCAAGGAGGCAAAGTTTAGCCCAACAAAGAGGAACAATTTCGAAGGAAGGTGGGTAAACCCGAATCTTGAAGAACTTATGAAAAGAAACTTGAATATGAACATGTTAACCATCTCTTTATGAATTCATCATTTTAGTAGAAATTTTGTGTGAATTGAATGAGTGTATGCTATGTGACATGCTAGAGAAGTGAATTGAATGTTCTAAATGAGTGTATGCTATGTGACATGCTAGAGAAGTGAATTGAATGTTCTAAATATGTGTATGCTATATGACATGCTAGAGAAGTGAATTGAATATTCTAAATGAGTGTATGCTATGTGACATGCTAGAGAAGCGAATTGAATGTTCTATATAACATGCTATAGAAGTGAATTGGATGTTCTAAATATGTGTATGCTATATGACATGCTAGAGAAGAGATAGGATTGGCCAAGTGTGATGTTTAGAAAATAGGGAACTTGAATAAGAAATTAAACTAATGACTTATATGATGGTAAGCATTAAATTGCAACATTCATATTGAAGCTTGTAAATACTAAATTGTACACTAGTGAGAATGCTACTCATGCAAAGAGTTGAACGATAAAAACATCAACGGAGGAAATAAGCTCACACGTAGGAACTCGTGAGTAATTTGAGGTGATCATACACACACAAATATATATACGTATATAAATTATTATATACATGTGCAAGTGATGTATATGAATGTGTATCTTGCATGTGCAAGTAGTTAGTGGCACGATATGGATGAAATTCTATGTTATGTTTGTGTAATAGCTTTGCTTATGTGCATGGTTTCTGTTCTCGTGGGATGAGTTGTTTTATCCCTATAAGTAGGAAGGGGCCGCGGGAGCCGGTAGGAAGGGGGAAGACGGTGGGAAAAAGAGTATTCATCTAAAATTGTAGGAAGGGGCCGGCGGGAGCCGGTAGGAGGAGAAGACGGTGTAAATGTATGTTGTTCATTGTAGGAAGGGGCCGGCGGGAGCCGGTAGGGGGGAAGACGGTGTTATGAAAGTAGCTTATTTTTATAACTGTAGGAAGGGGCCGGCGGCGCCGGTAGGAGGGGGAAGACGGTGAAATGTTCATGTATTCTTTGAAATGTTGTGGTGATGAAATGTTGCTTGTTGATGTGATGTTTATAAAAGATGTTTGTGTTATCATAACTTAGAAATTGTTATGGCTCGAATTATATCATGTTACCAAACGTGATAAAAGAAAAACTACTACTACGTCATGTACCATCATATGAGTGTATAAAGTAGACCAAGGAATGTTAGCATATGTTTCCTAAACTTTGGCCTAATGACGGCCTACTATAAAGTTTATAAACTATCAAAGCTAAAAGATTAACTAGAATATTATACAATAACTGGGTTTACTCACTGAGCCGTCAAGCTCACTCCCTTCTTGACAACATTCTTTTCAGGTCTAAGCAAGGGTCAAGGACCGGCGTGAGAATTTGTGGTGTTCTATGAAAGGGTCTTCTTGTCTTACTTTGCTTCTACTCATTTTGGAACTCTTTATGTTTTGTAATGGCTTATTATGCTAAGGTGGTAGAATTCATATCATTCCGGTTATGATCTTTTGTGATATGTATAAAGTCTAAAGGACGGACCTTGTACTTGTAGTCCGACATCTTTTATGTATGTAATGTTATGTAAGTAACTTGACAGATTCACTGAATGTATAATTATGAGATGACTACTAGTTCCTAACTAATTGTGTATGTCGTAGTCTTGAAATGAGGATATCCCAAGTATTATTGTGTTTGGGAGTATATTATTATTGACTGCATGGATGTTTGCTTGGTACCCATAAGAATAACTATGGGGAGCCATTTATACTATTGAACTCATGTATTGTATTTGGGGCAAGGCACAAGTTACAAGGGAGATGCTGTCGAAATTTTGAGAAGTTAAGTTATTAGAGATGATTCTTATCCCCTGATTAAAGGTTAGTAGAGAATCAGAATATTATTATCTGGGACCGTTACAGTTGGTATCAGAGCCAAGGTTTAGGTGTAAAGTTACATTGAGTAGATAGGATAAGTTAGGATTGATGTGAAATTGTGTGAAAATTGTATGTATGATTGTACGATCGAGATGGGTATTTTAAGGAGTAGTGGATTCTTACAAATATGATTAACTTAGAAGTGCGAGATATTTAACCGTTCTCTTGTATCCGAATTTGAGTACCCGCATACTCCGATTCGGATGTTTCATACTGAGGGTGCGGGCCCTTTGTATGGATCGCCAGTGGTATGGGACACTGGAATGAGAGGGCAGCTAAAATATCCGGCAAGTCAAAGTTAATTCAGAACGTAAGAACGTTTTAGAGTAGCAAGCTCCGAGAGATAGAAAATATAAGCAATTGCAGATCTGTTGACTTCCAATAGCCTAACTATCTTAAGGTAAAATTTCCCTTATATCTATGGATAATGATGTTGAAGCAAGCTTAATGGGATAAAAGAATATAGATGTGGCGGTTGATGATGAAAGCCCCATTGGAGACCTACCAATGACCGAGACTTTTAATGCCGCCCTCAGTAATGAAGTAGAGTCCCAAGGAAGAATATCTTTTGGAGGTATTTGGTAGAATGCTAGCTGGGCCCACGACTGGGATCTTTATGATGATTATGAATACTGAAAATATGACGATGATATCATAATAGAAAGTGAAGATCCTAAGGAAGGAGATGAAGAAGACCCTAACGAAGAAGACCCTGAGGAAGAAAACCTAAGAGGAGAGGATTCTAATAAGGATAGTAAGGAGGGAAGTTCTACTGGTCCTAATATAAATGCTTGAATAAGGTGAAATGTTTAGTATTTTGAGAAAGGATGGCATGGTTCGCCTATTTTAGAGCTTTTTGGGTAGGAGGGTTTATGTGTCTGTAAAGAAATGTGTGTGAACAATGAGTTTCAAAAAAAAAAAAAAATCTTTATATGTTTAGTATGAATGTAAGCATATCAATGTAAATCTTGGTTCCAAGGATGCCTTTAAAGTTATGAATGAAGTGATATTTGTTATGTAAGACTTGCTTTGTACTGTGAATATTATTGATGATAAGGACTGATTATTCTTTTAGGGATAGATGGACTTAAATCTTCCACCACCAGACACTGATCCTGCAGGCTATGCCCCACCGCACAATTCTGTCGGGAGTGTCCATCCCCCGACTAACCACGAGGATGAACACATCAGCAAATACCAGAAAATCCCTGATGTAATGCCAGGTTGGTTGGCGCGACTGGCAACAAAAGCAACCCACATCGAGCTTTAGAACAATTTCAGAAGCTGAACCCGCCAGCATTTAAAGGAGAAGCTGACCCCATACAAGCAGAAGAATGGCTTCGTCGAATTGAGAAAATACTAACCGTTATGGAATGTAATGAGAATCAAAGAGTGTCCTTTACCTCTTTCATGTTTCAAGGTGAGGCGGAACATTGGTGGGACATGGTTAAAGATGGAGCTAATTCCTTAGGGGAGAAAGTTTCTTGGAACTTTTTGGTTAAGAAGTTCAATGAAAAGTATATACCGGGGGTAGCTAAAGATAAACTCGCACTAGAATTTCAGGAACTAAAGCAAGGACAAATGTCCGTCAACCAGTATGATGTCAAGTTTACACAATTGTCAAGATATGCAGCAGGGCTGGACGTGAAGAATCAGAAAGAACTAAAAGGTTCGTGAGGGGATTAAAACCTGAAATCAGAAGCAAATTAATTCCGTTCCAACTCCAAATCTATATTCAAGCAGTGGAGAAAGCATTGGAAGTTGAACGGGATATATTGGAAGATCAGGAAGTCAAAAGCAAGGAGTTACCCCCTTCTAAGCGCCCCCACTATCAGGAGACACCTAGCCCCGATATGTCAAACCACAGATTCAATAGAAGTGCGGGGTCCTCGGTAGTATCGGCTTCTAGATCAAATGAAGGTACATGGCATCGAGTGGGATTCCCTCGAAGACCTCAGGCAATACTTTCTCACCGTCCCGATGTTGCAGGAAACTCGTGGTGCCCCATATGCCATTTGAACCATGCGGGCAGTTGTGTTCAGGGCAAACAATGTTTCTCCTGCGGTCAAATGGGTCACATAAGGAAAGAATGTCCATCTTACAAGGACACCCAAGTACGGGATTTGGGACGGAAAGGCGAACTGGGGGCACTGTCCCATTTTCGGGATCAACAGGAACTTTCAGGCGACCGTTCAACACACCCCGACCGGCGGAAACTCAGTCATCAGTGCAACAGCCTGGAGCTCGGCGGGAGAGGAATGCTTGACTCAGCAGGAGGCTCGAACATCAAATGTTGTGGTGAAAGGTACAATCAATTTAATGGGGCATATTGCCCGAGTATTATTTGACCCTGGTGTCACATACTCTTTTGTCTTCTCAGCATTTGCATCCAAACTAAACATGAAACCTAAATCATTGAAATTCAACTTGTGATATCGACTCCTATAGGAACGGATATGGTTACTAATATGTACTATAAGGAGTGTGAGGTCATGATAGGAGAAGTAAAAACATGGGTGAACCTCGTGAAATTAGGAGAGATGGAGTACGATGTTATTTTAGGAATAGATTGATTGTTAACCCACTGTGCCCATATAGGCTGCCACCAAAAGGTGCATAGCTATGGTGAACGAGTACCTCAATTGTGTTTCGGAGGAGTTACCACGCTTACCTCCGGAAAGAAAGATCGAATTTCTCGTAATGCCATTTGGACAAACCATCACCCCTGCAACATTTATGGACTTGATGAATAAGAATATTACAACCATATCCCGATCAATTTGTGATCATATTCATTGTTGATGTAATAATTTATCCCAAGAGTAGCGAGAAGCATAAAGAACATCTGAGAAATAGTTCAGATACATGAAGTACTTGAGACATTTGTATTAGGCAGGGATCCTCGATTTCTATCAAGAGTCTGGGTGAGCTTTTCCAAGGCTTTGGGGACTAGATTACATCCTAGTACTGTGACACACTCACAGACTGATGGCCAATCAGAGAGGACTATTCAGATATTAGCAGATAGGTTGAAAGCATGCATGTTAGATGTTGATAACTGGGAGAAGTATATACCACTAATGATGTTTGCGTGTAACAACAGCTACCTATTGACCTTTGGGATGCAACCGTTGAAGCTCAGTATGGTAGGCAGTGTAAGTCCCCCAATTATTGGGAAAGGGTTGGAGAACGAGGATTATTGGGCCCTGATTGTGTGCAATATAATAGAATATAATAGAATTTGTAGAGGCTAACTGGGAACTGGATGATGAGATGTAGAATCTTATCCACACTTATTTTGAGATACGTTAAGTTTCGAGGACGAAACTTTTTGTTAGGAGGGTAGAACTGTAACATCCGGGTTAATATAATCACAAGAATTTTTTTTTCCTAATCACCATTTTTTTTAAAAAAAAAAGAAACTTTATTGTACTCAATCAAGTTTAAGGCCAAGTAATTTAACTTTCATGTATTATGGGAGTATTCATATGCATAAATATATATACACTTGCACATGCTTTGTACCATCCTATGTATGAATACATGATAATTTAGTATATTATTGGTATTGGGTAGAATCAAGAAAGATTCCACTATGAGTAATTATTTAATCCCAAAATGGTTAGTAGAGAGGGTAGGTGAAAGAAGGAAAGGCTAGGATTTTCTTGAATTAAGGAGTGGGCTATTGGATGGAGGAGATGGCTTGGCAAACTTGTAATTATAGGGCCATTTAGATCTGAAAACCCACCCTCTTCATCTAAAGATTGGACTCATCTTCTTCCCTAAAGTTCTCATGGCAAAAACCCTAGAAACCCTCTCTTCCTCTACACAATAAAAACATACTCTCTCCACATCTCTTCCCCATCAACAGAGGCAACAAGAGAGGAGGAGGGGCGCGCCCAGGCGACCGCGCCCAGGCGGAGCCGCTCCCCCGGCGGCCACGCGCGGGCGGAGCCGCGCCCGGCGGCCGAGCGCGGGCGAGGCCGCGCCCAGGCGGGGCGCGAGCAAGGTGGAGGGAAGGGGGACTTGGAGGAGGAGGGGAAGGTATTCCTAGGGCTTAGATCCAAGTTGAGGAGGTGATTTTTAGTCAAAAATCTGATCTTTTTGGGCCCTAAAAATCCCTTTTGAGAAGGTAAATTCAACTATAATTTTGAAAGAAAAACAGTACTTAATCCTCATACTTTGTTGATTTTTGTGATGAATATTAATTCAAATCTTCTTTGCTTAAGGTTGTGGTTCAAGGAGGCAAAGTTTAGCCCTAACAAAGAGGAACAATTTCGAAGGAAGGTGGGTAAACCCGAATCTTGAAGAACTTATGAAAAGAAACTTGAATATGAACATGTTAACCATCTCTTTATGAAATTCATCATTTAGTAGAAATTTTGTGTGAATTGAATGAGTGTATGCTATGTGACATGCTAGAGAAGTGAATTGAATGTTCTAAATGAGTGTATGCTATGTGACATGCTAGAGAAGTGAATTGAATGTTCTAAATATGTGTATGCTATATGACATGCTAGAGAAGTGAATTGAATATTCTAAATGAGTGTATGCTATGTGACATGCTAGAGAAGCGAATTGAATGTTCTATATAACATGCTATAGAAGTGAATTGGATGTTCTAAATATGTGTATGCTATATGACATGCTAGAGAAGAGATAGGATTGGCCAAGTGTGATGTTTAGAAAATAGGGAACTTGAATAAGAAATTAAACTAATGACTTATATGATGGTAAGCATTAAATTGCAACATTCATATTGAAGCTTTTAAATACTAAATTGTACACTAGTGAGAATGCTACTCATGCAAAGAGTTGAACGATAAAAACATCAACGGAGGAAATAAGCTCACACGTAGGAACTCGTGAGTAATTTGAGGTGATCATACACACAAATATATATACGTATATAAATTATTATATACATGTGCAAGTGATGTATATGAATGTGTATCTTGCATGTGCAAGTAGTTAGTGGCACGATATGGATGAAATTCTATGTTATGTTTGTGTAATAGCTTTGCTTATGTGCATGGTTTCTGTTCTCGTGGGATGAGTTGTTTTATCCCTATAAGTAGGAAGGGGCCGGCGGGAGCCGATAGGAAGGGGGAAGACGGTGGGAAAAAGAGGTATTCATCTAAAATTGTAGGAAGGGGCCGGCGGGAGCCGGTAGGAGGAGAAGACGGTGTAAATGTATGTTGTTCATTGTAGGAAGGGGCCGGCGGGAGCCGGTAGGGGGGAAGACGGTGTTATGAAAGTAGCTTATTTTTATAACTGTAGGAAGGGGCCGGCGGGAGCCGGTAGGAGGGGGAAGACGGTGAAATGTTCATGTATTCTTTGAAATGTTGTGGTGATGAAATGTTGCTTGTTGATGTGATGTTTATAAAAGATGTTTGTGTTATCATAACTTAGAAATTGTTATGGCTCGAATTATATCATGTTACCAAACGTGATAAAAGAAAAACTACTACGTCATGTACCATCATATGAGTGTATAAAGTAGACCAAGGAATGTTAGCATATGTTTCCTAAACTTTGGCCTAATGACGGCCTACTATAAAGTTTATAAACTATCAAAGCTAAAAGATTAACTAGAATATTATACAATAACTAGGTTTACTCACTGAGCCGTCAAGCTCACTCCTTTCTTGACAACATTCTTTTCAGGTCTAAGCAAGGGTCAAGGACCGGCGTGAGAATTTGTGGTGTTCTATGAAAGGGTCTTCTTGTCTTACTTTGCTTCTACTCATTTTGGAACTCTTTATGTTTTGTAATGGCTTATTATGCTAAGTTGGTAGAATTCATATCATTCCAGTTATGATCTTTTGTGATATGTATAAAGTCTAAAGGACGGACCTTGTACTTGTAGTCCGACATCTTTTATGTATGTAATGTTATGTAAGTAACTTGACAGATTCACTGAATGTATAATTATGAGATGGCTACTAGTTCCTAACTAATTGTGTATGTCGTAGTCTTGAAATGAGGATATCCCAAGTATTATTGTGTTTGGGGAGTATATTATTATTGACTGCATGGATGTTTGCTTGGTACCCATAAGAATAACTATGGGGAGCCATTTATACTATTGAACTTCATGTATTATATTTGGGGCAAGGCACAAGTTACAAGGGAGATACTGCCGAAATTTTGAGAAGTTAAGTTATTAGAGATGATTCTTATCCCCTGATTAAAGGTTAGTAGAGAATCAGAATATTATTATCTGGGACCGTTACACCTCTGAACCGGCAGACAGCCAAGTCTCATTTCGAGCTTGTTGACATTACAAAAGACAGGTCTCGATACTTATTGACATTTACAAAAGATAAGTTTCACCCTTTCAGTCCGACAAGGACTACATTGAGCTTGGTGGCTTCTCAACCAGTTATGTCATTGCGACCTCTGAACCGGCAGATAGCCAAGTCTCATTTTGAGCCTGTTGACATTTACAAAGACAGGTCTTGATACTTGTTGACATTTACAAAAGACAAGTATCACCCTTTCAGTCCGTTAAGGACTAACCTTGAGCTTGGTGGCTTCTCAACCAGTTATGTCATTGCGACCTCTGAACAGGCAGATAGCCAAGTCTCAATTTTGAGCCTGTTGACATTTACAAAAGACAGGTCTCGATACTTGTTGACTTTTACAAAAGACAATTATCACCCTTTCAGTCCGACAAGGACTACCTTGAGCTTGGTGGCTCTCAACCAGTTATGTCATTGCGACCTCTGAACCGGCATATAGTCAAGTCTCAATTTTGAGCCTGTTGACATTTACAAAAGATAGGTCTCGATACTTGTTGACATTTACAAAAGACAAGTATCACCCTTTCAGTCCGACAAGGACTATCTTGAGCTTGGTGGCTTCTCAACCAGTTATGTCATTGCGACCTCTGAACCGGCAGATAGCCAAGTCTCAATTTTAAGCCTGTTGACATTTACAAAAGACAGGTCTCGATACTTGTTGACATTTACAAAAGACATCACCCTTTCAGTCCGTCAAGGACTAACCTTGAGCTTGGTGGCTTCTCAACCAGTTTTGTCATTGCGACCTCTGAACCGGCAGATAGCCAAGTCTCAATTTTGAGCATGTTGACATTTACAAAAGACAGGTCTCGATACTTGTTGACATTTACAAAAGACAAGTATCACCCTTTCAGTCCGTCAAGGACCACCTTGAGCTTGGTGGCGTCTCAATCGGTTATGTCCCTTGTGACATCTGAACCGGCAGACAGCCAAGTCTCAATTTCGAGCTTGTTGACATTTACAAAAGACAAGTCTCAATTTTGAGCCTGTTGACATTTACAAAAGACAGGTCTCGATACTTGTTGACATTTACAAAAGACAAGTATCACCCTTTCAGTCCGACAAGGACTACCTTGAGCTTGGTGGCGTCTCAATCGGTTATGTCATTGTGACCTCTGAATCGGCAGACAGCCAAGTCTCAATTTCGAGCTTGTTGACATTTACAAAAGACAAGTCTCAATTTTGAGCCTGTTGACATTTACAAAGACAGGTCTCGATACTTGTTGACATTTACAAAAGACAAGTATCACCCTTTCAGTCCGTCAAGGACCACCTTGAGCTTGGTGACTTCTCAATCGGTTATGTCATTGCGACCTCTGAACCGGCAGATAGCCAAGTATCACCTTTCAGTCCGACAAGGACTATTTTGAGCTAGGTGGCTTCTCAATCGGTTATGTCATTGCGACCTCTGAACCGGCAGATAGCCAAGTCTCATTATTCAGTACAGTAAGGACCCTCCGCTGCAGAAGTTGCCACCTCTTTTCCCGCTCGTTTCTTGGAGCCATTGAAGAACTGTGGAAGTTCTGGAACTCTTGAACGAAGAAGAAGAGTCAAATGCTCTGGAAAATTCAAAGAGAAGTGATCCTTTCTCTCTCAGTCCGATTGGGCTTTTATAGGCCGATGAGCGCCTGAAACGACGCCTCGAAAAGAGTACATGCTGTCATTTCAAATTAATTTGAAACGGCGCCTAAAACGCCTTCTCGAGAAGCGCTGATTCAGCCCGGCTAAGGGCTAACTCTGCCATAAGTCAAGTGCTGACTTAGCGCGACGTATCGATTACTTCGCCGCAAAGCCTACCTTAGCTCCGCTAAAGGCATAGTCCGAACTTCGCAGAAAATTTATGCTAGCTTCGCTGGAAGCTCGTCCCTGATTCAGAAAGGATTATCCTTAACTTCGCATAGCTCCGCTGAGTCAATTCAAAATGAAGGCAAAGCAAAAATCAGATGAGCAGAAAATAAACTTTCATTAATTTAAAAGGAAGGGTATATTAATACTACATCAAGGTTGTGTTTCATACAACAGAATCATTTGCTCAAAAGGCATACAAGTGGTCCTTTCTACTTTCAAGCCAAACCAACTGGACACGAAAGACCTTCCTCCTGCACAAGGTCGTAAGCCTTCGTACAAGAACAGATGGTGCCACCAGGACAGATTGTGCCACCAGGAAGTTAAACCTTCCGTAATCAAAATTGGCAAAGGACTGATCGCCACCAGCAGGTTGGATCTTCTTTGATAAAAATTGGCAATGGGAAGATCCGCGACCTTACAGGTGACGTCCGCTTTCCCGAAGTGGATCATCTCGGATAAGCGGCTACCAGCCTCGCCTCGAAGTGGATCATCTCGGATAAGCGACTGCCAACCTCTTCTGGAACGCACATCGGCTGCCCCAGTTTGTTCCTCCCGCTTAAGATTAAAGTTTCAACTGGAAAAGTAAGAGGCAACTTCTTGATCTCTTTCATCAAGTCAAAAGATTGGCGAACATAGCTCACTGCAATATAAACTGAAACAAGTTAGCAGTAAGTCAAGGAAAAGCTGCAAAAACGCTAAGTCAAAGTTCTTTGGGGCGAAGCAATTTATATCCGATTCAGTTAAAGATTGATTTCCGTTAAAGCAGAGGATAGCCTCGCTTGCACAGTGATGATGGGCTAGCTCAGCATAAGCCAAGTCCTAGCCTCGCCTATATGGCTAAGCCAGACTGATCCTGAGGAACGCAGTCTTGACCCTACCTATATGGCAAGACTGGCTCAACCTTGAAGAGACTTAAGTCCAAAGTTTTGCCTGTGTGGCGAACTTAACAGGCAAGCATGCAATGATCTTCCTTGATCAAGTCAAAATGATAGCTTCGCTGCGAAGCTGGGCTGAAACCCTTCTCTGCAGATCAGTCCAATATAAACAAAGGACAAGGGAAATCAATCCCTGAGGCAGCTGTTAAAGCTAAATTAAGAGAGTTAAACTCCCTAAAAGTGATCAGTCTATTGGTGAAGTCTCAGGATGACCGAGACTTACCGGTCCTTGGCCGGGTAATAACCAGAGTGGGCATCCCCACTAGTTCAGATATCTGAGTATCTCTCTCAACCAAGAGAAGAGAAGAGAAAGCAGACCGCTTCTCTTCAGAGGACCTCAAGTGTCCTATTTATAGGCCTCATGGCCTGAGCGCTGCCGCTTCAAACATGAAAGCGCGAGTGCATTTAAGGCATTAATTGAGCCTTGAAAAAGGGAACGGTTTCCCTTGAAACTGTACAAGGAAGAAATGATCTCCCTCATTAAGGCATTTATTAAGCCTGAAAAAAGGGAATATTCTCCCTCGGAAGCGCACAAAGGAGAAGTAATTCTCCTCGATTAATGCAAAAGAGGTTATTATAACCTCGAATAAGGAGCGATCCTTCTCGTAACTGGCCGAAGGCTGTGACCTTGGGAAAGGGAAGATGTTCCAAAGTGAACTTATTCGGGAAGCTACCCAGATGCGGAGCTACCCAGATGCGAAGCCACCCAGACACGAAGCTACCCAGAGTCGTGAATCTATATGATTCTTCGGCGAATCTATCCCAAAGCAGGATTAAAAAGCGAAGTTGAACTCAACCACCATGGCGACATTCGTACTTCACCGATCAAAGCAAATCAAAGTATTTCGAAGTCTGAGCCATTGCAGACTTTCGAAAACTTTGAAGGGGGTCTTGTTGACACTTAAAAAGACAAGATTCTGACTGGTTTGAACAATGTCTAAACTTGTTGACATTTACAAAAGACAACTAACAGATAAGCTGACAACCAGTTTCCACCCATCTCCGAGGGACAAGGAAGCAACTTGGACTCTACTGATCCAGTGAAGAAGACAGTAAGCCCGGATTGCCTCTAAACAGACGTCAGCAGGTCTAAGATGCTAGCACTTAGCATCGCATGAGCCCAAGGGATAGCCTAGCTTGAGAGGCTAAGATCACCTAACTTCGCCTTGAAGCCATTCACAGCTCCGTCAGGAAGCTAACTCATAGCTTCGCCAGAAGGGCTCAGCTAACTCCGCAGAGTTAACTTCGCTTGAAGCCACACGCAACCGCGCAGAAGGATGTTCGGTAACTTCGCCACATACGACATCTAGCTCCGCTGAAAAGCTGTCTTCTAACTTCGCCACAGACGATATCTAGCTCCGCTGAAGGGCTATCCTCTGACTTTGTCACATGCGCCATCCAGCTCCACTGTGAGCTCAATGCGGGCAGCACCGCTGCAGGTCTGCTATGGTCAACCTATTGACCATTTAAATCTCAGGATGAGATCAAATCTGATCGAATCAAGAAGACCAAATCTAATCAAGATCAGATCTGGGATCAAATTTGGCAGTTGATTGCCATAAATCTCTTGACTCTTCTAAAACGAGTAAGAGGATCAGGGAAAATCCTCCAACGATATGGAAAGGATCAAAACAGATCAGAGGATCAACCGACCTGCTACTTCTAGCTTCGCAGAAGCTGATCCTAGCCTCGCAGCAAGGCTACTTTCCAGATTTAAACAGATTTGATTCAACCTGTTTCTATATTTTCAAGGGACAATTATACCCTTACTCTCCCTATAAATAGCCCTCCAGGGGCATAAGGAGAGGGATCTGAAGAGAGACGGCACAGAACCCCAACGCACGAAAAGCTCCACACACGCAAGGACTTCTTCACGACTTCTCGAGAGGACGCACCGCGCGTACAAACAGAGATCTATTCTCTTGAATTCAGAGACTTTTAAAGAGTTGCTTCTCTAATCAGGGTGCTGATACCCTAATACCTCCCTTCTTCTCAAGGAATCTCCGAACCAGGCGAGAAGGAATTCCTAAGCGAAGGCGGTTTTGAGAAGTAATAAGAGGGTTCTACCAACCTTCTGTTATCTGATTCCCTGAACCAGGCGAGAAGGGATTCTCATCGCTCGCATCGTCAAAGGGACAAAGTGGTCGCGCGCTGACCAGACTCCTACCGGCACACTTCTCCAGAATCTCAGAGGAGATCTACTTGTAATCTTTTTAGAATACTTGTAATTTAGCTCCTCGATCCTTTTTGTAAGTTTTCCCCTTTGCAAATCAATGAAAAACAGGAGTGTGGTCTTAGATTCATCGAGGGAGATGGGGTTAAACCTATAGTAGAGTTTACTGATAACGGTAACTCAAACTACTTGATTGGAAGCTGGTTCCATGAAAGATGTTCAATGTCATAGAAACGAGCTGGAGTGATCATACTCGTGTGGAGCATCGATCAGGATATGTTTATATCCTATATGTAGCATTGTGGCTACTGCCTTTCTCTATAGTAATGATGCTTTTATGATACAGATAGAAAAGATGCATTAAACTCTTAATAAGTCCAACACTTGTAGTGTGGGGGATATAACATCCAACTGTAGTACTCATGGAGGACTTACCTATGTGAGAGGAATCATGATGGCTGCGGTTAGGGGGGCCGGGCTGACCCCTAGAAACTCTTATGAGTTGGTTACTGTGAGCATGACCATTAACGTTCAACATACTCGCTCAGTAGATAAGGACTTACTGTGTGTTTTTCTATCAATATCTGGTTAAAGAGGCCTAATTCAAGGCGTAGTTCATTTTGTTTCTCAGGTGGCGATGAATTCACAGGGTAAATTCAAGTGCACAAGCTATTTACCCCGAATTCACAGTATGAGTTGCCCAACCTTGATTCGTGTTTTATGATCTGTTGCTTTATCAGTGTTCTCTAAAACTCAATTTCGAGGAGGGGCAGGGGGGCTATTGGATATTTTAATAAAAATTGAGTTTGACTTATTTAAATAGTGACTATTTCTGACTAATACAATTAAATATGACTTAACTGATTAACTACTATGATATATTCTCATTCTGAATCACTGTTGACCTATTCTCACTCTTACAAGTCGTTAACCCAGCTAATTCTTTTAACTAACTGACCTCTTTAAGAGTCATTTCCATTCATTCTAATTACAACATTCATTCTTCTTTTTTCCCTCTGAAAATCTGAAGCCTACTCTTCAGGAGAATGACTTTAGTGTTAAAGAAATTTTTGTTCTTTATTTTTATTTTCTAGGCAATTATCCTGTCTCTGAGCAGAGCCCTGGTCTATTGTCCTTTGTCTAGTGCTGGTGATTTTGGGGTTCTGTTACCGCTAGGGGACACCTGTCAGCTCAACGTCCGGACGATTTTTGATCCTTTAGGGCAATGACATCGCGACTACATTCCCTAGACAAGTTTATTTTTTTTTGCTTTAATTTTCAGTATTGTATGTTAAGTTTTGCTATAACTTTATTTGTGTTGTGCAATATTAAAATTTTGAATTGCATGTTTAATCAAAATGGAAATAGTATACAATTCTCCAACAAAAATTAGTACATGTGGGTATTTGCTACTCAGAAAAAAATATTAATTCAAGGAGGATCGTTAGCCTTAATGTTGTGTATACAAGTGCGTAGGTTGGAGATAAACAGGAAAAGAATTTTTTTTCTCCTTCTCTTCTCCCAAGTTACTTCTAACATGTACGTGGATTGTGTGTGCCACTAACGGATAATTATAAAAAATAGGTGTGTTTATTTTGAACTGCAACTCGTAAAACTGTAAGCTGTAAAATTTATTTTCCATTTTTCGTTGTTTGTTTTACTGTAAAATAATTTGCAAAATGATCATCCTCATTTTTTCACTTACAATTGTTACAATTAATTTTTTAACAATGTAACCACTTTTACACTTACATTTTCCCACTTGCAGCTGTTACAGTTAATTTTGTGGTGAAGCAAATCATATTTGTAGTACACTTGTAATTCAAAGTAGGTACTTGATAATTTAATATTATTAAATTTTAATATTTTTAATATTTTAATCACACTTATTTTGTTAATAATTTATTTTTTATTTTTTAACATTTTATTTTATTATTTTTAATATTATTTAATATTTAATGTTTATTACTTTAATTTAATATTCTTATTTAATACTTTATTGTTTATTAATATTTTACAAATTTCTTAATCAATATTATATTATAATATAAAATTAATATATATTTATTTTTATTAATTTTATAATATAAATAATTACTTCATTAATATTATAATATACTTTATTATTATATAAATATTTTATTATATTTAGTATTATAATTATATTTTATTTTTTTTTTTTTATAATTTTATAATATTACTTTAAAATTATAATAAATTTTATATTATAATAACACTTTATAATATTTTGTAATGTTATAATATTATAATATATAATAATATTTTATCAATTTTCTTAAAATTCAATTAATATTTATATTTTATTATTATTCTTAAAAATTTATTATTATTTTTAAATTTTCTTAAAACTTTATAATTATTTGTTTAGTTACTTATCTAATAAGAAAAAAATCCAACGAGAAACATGTCCCAATTATTATAAACTTTTGAAGTGGTTGGTGGGAGTGGGTCATCAAAATTTTGATTTCGAAGGGCAAATAAGCTTTTAAATTCACCAAAAAGTTGACTCGTGCCCGGAGATGAAGCCCAGACTGCCCAAAGGGGTGCACGGTCGGTGACCAACTCGGAAAATGACGTGGCCCCACCAAAACTTTATTCATCTAACTGCTATACACACATTGACTAATTGTGTGCCTTTTTCATTCCAAAAATGCAGCAAATCTTGGAATTTAGCAAATCTTAGGAGTGAGAAAATTGATTAAAATAGATTTCTTTTTCTCGACCAAACAAAAGAGTCTAAACGCACAAGAAAGTTTGCTTGGTAAACTTGATTGTTATATTATGTGTTAACATTAACAAGTTAATAACACATGAGGTAGTTTTTTCTTGACTAATAATATTTTATGGAGTTAGTTTAATATTTGTCAATTTTATCGACCACAATTGTATGCGTTGAAGAAAAAATAATAATAATAACAAACACGTAAGTTAAAAACAATTAGATTATGTACTAGTTTTCAGTAACTCTTTTTGACCTCTTATACTTCAAAATAGGGTGTTAAAAAAGCAATATTAGTAACCTTTCAATTATTCCTTTCAATACAAGTTGCTTAATATTTTTTTTCCTATTAACAGTTAAATAATATTCAGGTCAATAGGCTGCATCTCTGAAATTTTCAATGATTTGTGCAACTTTAAAAGTATGAATGGAGATTTAGCGCGTTGCTTTTATTTATTTATTTATACTAAAGATCGTAGTTATAACTTGAATTAGAGTTCGCCATCATCAAATTCAGCGCCATCACTATCTTGTCGCTCCATTCTTAGAGCAAGTCTAACGCATCTGTTATATCACCTGTCATTTCTATATTTTAGCAACTAATCAAATAAAAGAGCTTCAATGCATGTCTGTATCTCATGCTATAAAATAGCAAAACTATCTTTAATTGTCTCATATAACAGCAGAGATAGCAATGCTATCTAGTCCAGCTACCATTAATTGGAAAGTTGAAGGGGTAATTGGAAGATGGAAGAAGATTCACAGGAAGATTGAAGAAAATTATTAGTGTTTAAGGAGTTTTTTTTGTACTCACTGAAACCTCAGAGAGAAATTTGTATTTATTTGACAGTAACAATGGCATTTTACATTTTATCATTGTAGCTGGGATGTCAAAGTATAGCATTTTTTACATTTTATTATATCAAAATATAACTTTGACAAGCTAATATAGCATGCTTGCACTAGACTTGTTCTTGCTATTAAAGTTATATATAAGATTGTAAAATACACAACAATAGAAATTCTTTTCTATTGTGTTTGTGTGGACAAATCGCTTTCGTGATACAGGGACAACTCAATTAGCAGGCAGCTGTGGTTGAACATAGGAGTGTAAATAGTACCTGAAAATCTGATAACTCGGTCTGATCTTTTACAAACAGGTCGAGTTTAGATCTAAAAATTAGAGGAATCCTTATCGGGTCGGGTTCAGATATGACTATTTCAATACAAACTCGAAAAGAGAGTAAATGTTATAAAATAATATTTATCATCATACATTTCACTATATTTAAATTAATAAAATTATAAAAATGAGAACTTTACCATATTATTATAAATACAAAGTATATAAATTTTCATTTTGCATCTAATAAAATTCAAATACACTCTAAAAAATAACTCTCATTCAAATTTTAATACAAATCAGAATTTCTTATCGGCTTTGAGTTCGGATATGCCACGGATCCGGCCCGAACCCGACCCGTTTACACTCCTAGTTGCACAGATTGTAATAAATAGCAATAAAAGGAAAACATAAAAACAAAATAAATCTGCACTAAACAATTCACACCCACACCCTGCTACTCCCCTCACACAGCCCTCTCCAATCCACCCGTGCGCACCCAAACACAATCCTAACCGTCGGATCCTCATCCAACGCATCAGGCCTGTCCACCCACTCCCATCTCCCCTTCCCAATCTCCCAAAACACCGCCCCCTCGCCAAAATCCCCGGGTTGTAAAAATACCCAAAATCTCCCACCAACCCGAACCCGATCCTCGTCAGCCCGAAACTCGAACGCGTTAACACCTCCACCATCCGCTGCGGCATCCTCCCGATATCCTTAACCCCGATCGGAGCCGCACCCGAATCCAAGCCCACCTCCCACATTCTCATGCTTACCGCATCCGGGTCCTCACCCGACAACCCGACGAGAACGAGCCGGTTGTTGGAGTACCCGATAGCGGACACGCGGGTTGTCGGGTCGGGCTTGAGCTCGCACGTGCGTGACCACTTACCCGCCCGCGGTTCGAACGAGCAGAACAGGCCCGAGTCCTTGTCTAGAACGAACAGTCGGTCGTCTGACGTGGCGACGGAGAGCCACGTGGCGGAGGCCGACTGGGCGAAGGCGTCGGGGAGCGGGTCGCGGGGGGCCCAGCCGGCGGAGGGGTGGTTGAGGTCGAGGACCTCGACGGCGACGGGGAGGTCCTCGAACTCGCAGGAGCCGGCAGCGGCGACGACGAGGGAGGGGCCGGCGACGAGGGCGATGACGGGGTCGACGCGGAGACGCGTGGCGGGGGGAGGTGGATCCACGTGGCGGCGAGGGGGTGGGGACGGAGAGGGAGAGGCGGGAGGGGGAGAGGGAGAAGAGGAGGGAGGGGAGGGAGGAGCGGAGGAGGGCCGGGGGCACGTGAGGAGGGCGTGATCAGGAAGTGGGGCCCACGAGCGGGAGTGGGGGTCGTATGCGAGGGACGATGAGCGACGGCGGGATTGGAGGTGGAGGAGGAGGAAGGGCTTGAGGCGAGGGGAGCGGCAGAGGGAGGAGGCGACGGCGAGGCGCCATGTGGAGGACACGTGGGAGGCGGAGATGAGGTCGAGGGTCGGCACGTGCGAGACGACGGAGTCGAGGATGTCGCCGTCGAGAGGAAGAGCCCCTGTTTCTCTCTCCTCCTCCTCTTGATCACTTTGTTTCTTCTTCATCATTTTGTTGCCTTTTTCTTTTTCTTTTTTGATTTTGTTGAGAGAGTCGCGCCCTGTATTTTATTTATAGGGGCGTGGGGAGGCGAGGGTGGGATATATTTATTTAAAATTATTTTTATCTGGGAGTGGAGGATGGAGGAGGAAATGACCTTTTCTTTTTTGGCCTTTATTTAATGATATTATATGATAGATGACGGGTTCGGTTCATGTGTGTGAGCCACACACACATATATAAGATGATCAATCTTATATTGACACGTGGATAAGATGTCTGATTTCAAAGGGATAAAGCATTAAATTCTTTAGACCTCTTACAATATTATAAGAGGACAGAATTGGTCCTCTTATAATGTGTGTGTGGCTCACACATATGAACCGAACCCATAGGGAACAAACTAGTTGACATTAAAATATATTCTCCTTGAATATTTAATGACTATTTTATTATTAGTTTATTTCCACCTACTTTGAAAGGCACAACGGACTAATTTAGTGAGCGATTCGTTATTAACAATACAGCGGATAAAAGGTTTTTTTATTTTATTTTTTTAATAATTTGTATGCTTTTTCGTTCTCATTTATCTTGTTTCTAGCCCGGGCCTTTCTCTGTTTTGTGAATTGTCAATTTCCCTCACTGTAAAACACCTAATTCTGACATCAAATTCGAGTCTCAAACTCTCAATTTCCTCAGCTTTGTGTCCTTCTTCCCGGGTTCGGTTCATGTGTGTGAGCCACACACACATATAATAAGAGGGCCAATCACGCATTGACACGTGTATTGATCCTTTTATAATATGTTATGTGTGTGGGCCTCACACACATATTATAAGAGATTATAAGAGGTCCAATCCACGTGTCAACGCGGGATTGGCCCTCTTATCGTATGTGTGTGTGGCTCACACACATGAACCGAACCCCTTCTTCCCACGTCAAGACCTGCTCCGCTTTTTTCTAAAGTTCTCGGAATGTTAATATATAAAAAATTATTCTTGATTTTTATTTATGAAACATGGACACAATCAGATACGGCGACACAGAAAATTTTTAAAATATAAGATACGGAGATACACGGTGATATAATTGTGTATGTGTCTATCTTTAAGCATATCAAAATCTGTAGTAATTATTATGTGTTCTATTAAAATTAAATGATAAACAAAATAAAATTTAAATAATTCATATTCATAGTTTCTAATAAAGTAACAAGTAAAAAAATATATATCTAAAAATAATCTAATTAACATCCCACCTAGTATGTGATTAGATTCTGCTAACATAGTATTTGCTTATGTTGAATAGACTTTTTTTTTCATGTTTATTTAAGCGATTTGTCATTTTTAAGGTATCTAATATATGATTTTTGGATTTTACCACAGTCACAACATGACATTGGAAACGGTACCGACACACAAATTTATGATTTTTTAAATCTGACACAATTTGAGTGTTTGATACGTGTTGGATAAGTGTCTTGTAAGTATCAGTGTCCGATACGGAAATGACACTCACTTTGAAGAGTCTGTGCTTCATAGAGTTTTACTATGATTTTACAGTTTTAGTATAATGCTATAGACTTTAATAATGTGTTCAGAAAACATCTAATTCATTCGTTTAAACAATGTAAAGTAAACAATTGTTTAATATACAACTAATAAGATATATTAGTTGAGTAATGATGATGGATAACTCAAAACTTTTCATATTCACTATTTTTTGTCAAAAAGAATAGCATGGATCTCCTGAATAATAGAGTCTCACTCGCTATTCTAATATCTCGCGAGTCATAAAATAACTGAAACATTCTCAGTTTTAGTCATTTTCATTCTTCTTGTTTTGCACAAATTCACTAGATTTAAAGTGAGAATTAAAGAGGGGTTGTTTCAAAATAACAAAGACTTCAAAAAGACATTATCTAAAATATTTTTCTTGTTATCTTGTAATCAAGAATGTAGTCAAAATTTCAGCACGTAAAACCGATTCCTAGCCAGGCAGGTCCTTTTTCTTTTTTCGTCCAAAGAAAAATGTAAATAGAAATTACAAAAATTAAAGGAAAAATTGATAGGAAATTAGTCACTGTAGTCCCACAACTGTACAAGTCTGCTTTTAAGTTTGTTCAGTGCTTGGTTCCATCCAAAGGGCGAGGACGACAACTCAATAGTCTCTGTTTTCTCACCAAACAACCACCGCGATGCTCCACGGGCAATGTTTCTTCTTCGTCGTCGTCGTCTTCTTTATTTTCTTTATCCAAAAACTCCTTATTTTGGCTTGAGGAAAGGAGCATACATAATTCTGTTAAACAAGTGTTTGAACTTTGGGGGATTTCGCTATGGCCCTTGTGTCAAACCGCAACTAGAAAAAAAAAATTAACTTCATAATTTAATTCATTACAGTCAATTTTTTTTTAAATCAACAAAGTATGTCTACGTGTCAAGTATAAAAGCGCTCCTCAGTAGCGAAAGACTCTAATGATCTGCAGTAATTGCTTCAAATAAAATAGACCGCTTTGAAAATGGGGACTGCTATGCTATGATCACAGTCCTCACAAAAAATGTCCTAATTTTGAGTCTTTATTAGGATTGCGATCATGATCGCTCGTAGCCATCACAAAAATGTTATGCTTTTGAGTTTTTATAGAATTGTGACATGATTACAGTCTTTTTTATTAGGAATGCGGTCATGATCGCAGTCCTCACAAAAATGCCTAGGTCTCAGTCCTCACAAAAATTTCATGTTTCTGAATCTTCATATGACTGTGATTATAAACATAATCCTCTTTATTAGGATTGCAATTGTTGACAGTTATAAAAGACAAACTCTCATATAGTTTTCCAATTGGTTTGAACAAGCTCTGACTTGTCGATACTTTGAAAAGACAAGCCATAAAACAGGCTGATGACCAATTTATTAGCAAGCACAACAGAGTTAAACTCTAACTTCACATTTGTTGAGCCAATTGGCTACATTCTCTAGCTTCGCACGAGACTTTACTCAGTCCTGCTAAGCTAAGTCATAGATTCGCCAGAAGCTATAGCCTTCTCAAAAAGGCTAATGATGCCAAATAAAGGCATAGCCTCGCCATAGGCTTTAAGCTAGCTTTGTGATGAGCTGAACTATAGCTTCGCTGAAAGCTCTTTAGCCTGGCCAAAGGCATAGCTTCGCCAATAAGCAAAGCTCCAGGTCATTTGACCTTTCTAAATCCTTGAACGGATTTAAAAGAATATTCCCCTTGATTAGTCATCATGCTGATTTAGTGGAGATAATTAAGGGATTCAAATCCCTTAGTGATTTAAATATCTATGTTAAAAAGAGATAATATATGGATTCAAATCTCTTAGTTAAAAGAAATAATCAAGGAGATAAATTTCTTTAACTATTAAAAGCCTGGCAGGCTAGCTTCGTTATAGACTAAATTTGCCCTGTCATTGGCTGAATTAGCTTGGCCAGAGGCTGAATAGCTTCGCCCATGGCTATTCTATCTTCATCTGAAGATTGGAACAGTTGTATTTACAGCTGTTAGCTGATTTTTAGGGATTTACAATGAAGGTTCACCTAGAGGGGGGGGGGGGGGTGAATAGGTGATGGCTAATCTAATGGTCACTTAATGATGAATGATGCAAATAATGCGGAAGCTAAAAGCAATTATGACCTAATTAAATCTTTTACACTAAACACCACGTATAACACAAGAGTGTTGCCGAATTCTCCGTGAAGGGCTCTGGACAAACTCCTCTAGATTCCCCTTGAATGGGTTGAGGTGCCGCGTTGGCTCTCTTGGTTGAATACAAGTGTTAGCGAACAATCCCAAGCAAGTATATCAATTTAAGCACAATATATCAAGCATGTAAATGTAAAGACAATAATTGAATGCAAGATATAAAAAGTAAGGGAGAGAGAGAGAAAAAGGCAATCGCAAACACAAGGGTATGTTTCGAGGTTCGAGCACACTTGCTCTACATCCCCGCCTTCGACACACGAAGGATTTCCACTATGCAAGATCCCAATGGATCTCTCCTCGGTGCCGCAACATCTACAAGCCCTCAGACTCTCTAGTCCCGTACACACGCAAGCCCCACAAGATTGCCGAGGCCGCACTTCAAACACGAAGAGTTCGCACCCGAACCCTAAACAAACTACGAGCACACTTGCCCGTCTCCTCAAAGAACAAATGAAGTCTTTGGTGATCACAACACTTTGATCACCTAAAAACAATCTCACTACAACACACCTATAGGATGAATAATCAATGGATAGCTCAAGTGTGGTGTGAGAAAAACAAGGATGACAGTGGTGGAGGAAAACTCAAAGAAATCACTTTTACACTCTTGATAAAAACTCTCCTTTTAATTGGAAGTATTGGCTCTAAATTTTGTGGAGAAAAACCTTTGAAAAGAGTGGGAAAAACTGGCTCTAAAACTATCTCCAAATCTTGTAGAAAACAGCCCCCAAATGACCCTTTATATAGAGTCTGGAAAACTAGCCGTTGGGGCTCTGTCAGAGCTGCCGGTCGACCGGGTCGGTCGACCGCCAACGGTCAGAAATCCGACCGTTGGAGCCACGGTCGACCGCCCGGGTCGACTGAGCCACTGGAGCAGAGAGTCGAACTCTCTGCCGGTCGACCCGTACGGTCGGCCGTCCTCCAGTGCACAAAGGCGTGCACATCTGTGCACGTCGGTCGACCGGTCCGGTCGGCCGACTCCAGGATTAGTCGACTATAAAGGTAGTAAGTCGACTTATCCGAAGCCTGAAACAGTTTTCTGGGATTAAAAGTTAGTCTTTTTGGCTCAAATAAAATCCCATAAATTACATAAAAATCTATAAAAATAGTTTAACCAATATACTTTGATATACAAACATGCTTGCACAAAATTAAGGCATGTTATAAAAGATTTGGACTATGAAATATTTGGCTCATGTGAAAACTTGTATTTTCCAAAAAACTTATTTTCCAAAACTCTTCATCAAATACAAAAACAAGATATACTTTTAAAGCATAGTGTGTATGGATATGATCTACTACACAATCAAGATGAAATATCTATGTTTTTGACATTAAGCATAAACTTGGTTTTGGTTGAAAGATTTAAACATGAATATCAAAAACCAAATAGTATTTTGTCACAAAGAAAAATCTTTTCTAAACTAAAAAATCTTTTATGAAAACAATTCTATCAAGAGTGTGTGTGTATATGTACTTGAGCAATCCACCAACTATCTATCCTTTACATTTTACTCTAAAACAAAAACAAAATCTTATACCTAGACACAAGTCTTCATCTTCTTGAAGTCTTCACTTGAAGGCTTCTCATCTTCTTGACTTGGTCCAAGTTTGATCCAAAAGCTCCTTAGATCACACCGTGCTAGCTCCAAATCTTGACATTTTATCCTTTGTTGAGCTATGCACCTACTAAGATCTTGATAATGAATCTGTCACTAATTAAACACAAGATCATTAGTAAACATAACTTCATGAGTTGATCATCATCAAAACTAGGGTGATAGGCCTTTGGGCCAACAATCTCTCCCTTTTGATGATGACAAAACTCATGAGGTTATATATGCATGGATTAAAGTAAAGCTTCAAATAAGCTCCCCTTAACTCATGCATACAAAATAAATAATAGATATGGCAATGAGGCACATGAATATGTATGCAAGTATGGAGATAAAACATGCAACAAGCATAAATCAAAATCTTTTTTTCCTATTTGCAATACAAAACTTATATGCATAAATAACAAGGAAGACAAATACTTCTCCCCCTTAAGCAATGAAAACATGCATATAAACTCAAATACTTCTCCCCCTTTTTGTCACTCATCAACAAAGGGTTTAAAGTAAAATCAAAACAAACAAATTTTTCTCCCCCTTTTTGTCAAAACAAAGAGATCAAGAAGGGGTAATACAAATCAATCAATAAAGATTTATATGCGATATACATTCATAAAGAGGAAGACGCTAAGTTAGCTTCCCTACACATATGCATTACATGAAGAAGGGATGACAAGCCCTAACTCACATAACACATATTATGTAATGCATAAGAGGAGATGTGAAGCTCCCCCTACACACGTATATCATATAAAGAAGAATTGTCAAGCTCCTCAATTTATAATATACTCAACATGAATCCATATGTAGAAGAGATGTTAAGCTCTCCTTGCATATAGGAAATACATACCAAAACATTTTTTTTAATTTTCTTAAACAAAATTTTAAAGGTATCAGAGCTCTTGTAAAGCAAACAAATTTTTAAGATACCAAATTGAAAATAGTCATTATTGTAAAATATATTGATACCAATTGAAATTTAACAAATATGAAGTTGAAGCATTTTGATACCAATAGTAAAAAAAATTTTTATTTTTCATCATAAACATTGTGCTTTTAAAAGTGTGAACCAATTGAAAGTTAAGCACATGAAACTCATATATATGTATGAAATGAGTATACCAATTGACATTGATATATACATATATAAGAAAATAAAGTATGAGTATATACAAAAATTATCAATTTAGATACCAATTGAAAGAGTCCAATGATACCAATTGACATAACAATAAGATCAAGTGAATATCTCATAACCTACCACCCTTCATATGCTCAAGATAGAAGATTTTCAATGAAGCATATAAGGCATAATCGCCTATCCATCCTCCCATAGAAGGTAGGGATTTTCAAAAATAAATTTGAAAATAGTATAGCATTGAAAATTACTACCAAATGAAGAATAATAAACTAGTTAAAGATAATTTTTGAAAAACTAGTTCAAGATCCTTCAAAATCATCAAATCATATGTTTTTCATAAAATATAACTAGATACACAAAAATTTAAGCACTCATGGTCTATAAGGCTCAAAATGATTTTAACAAAAGTGTGAGTGTTAAACGATCATGTAAATAGCATTTTTATGAAAATAGTCAATGAAGCTCAAAAAGATCATAAGTCACATTTTTAACAAAACATGAAAAATTATTTTTCATTAAAACACTAATCTTCATGGTATATGTATGATTAATCCAATCCTAACAATACACATACATATCCCAAAAATAAAAGAGTCTATTAATGATGTTTGCATGAAGGCAAGAGACTCACGGGTATACATGTATATTTATTAGATTTGAATTAAAATATATATACATGAAGTAAAGTCATAAAATAGGCATAACAAGTATAAATGAAAGAATCATCAAAACTAGACTATGCATATGCAAATAGTGGGTACAAATGAGCATGAAGTTCAATCATATATGAATCAATTGTAATTCACTATTTGTATATGTATACATGCAAATTTTGATAAAATTTACATTTAAACATGTAAATACCACATGAAGCACACAAAAATATGAACATGCTATATGATATATGAAATTAAAAGTATGTACATAAAAGTAGGAGTTTAGAGAGTGTTACCAACTCCAAAGCTCCAAATATGGTGGTTGTCCCACCAAAGCTCCTTGATAGTGATGCGTCTAAGATGTGCCCATAAAGTCCATTGCATCTACTTCTAAGGCACCAATTCTCTCACGTTTTGTGAGAGCCCTCACCTACATCAAAAGCAAATGGTGGGGGTTTTGGTACCCATATTTTCTTGGGTCCTTTGGGGTTAGTCTTGTAAGGAACCCAAAATCTTTTATTAGCAAAATTGAAAGCATTAATCTTATCATAACAAAATTTTGCTAAATGGCCTTTGCGGCCACAATGTGTACATATGTACACCTTAGTATGCTTATGTGTAGGAGTGTGATCATGGTGTGCAACATAGGCATGATGATGTGCATGAATGGATGGAGCTTGTTTCTTTGAAAACAAAGACTCCAATTTAGTATGATTGAATTAACATGTGCTCAAATTAGAGCTCAAACTATCTATTTTATTTTTCAACATATTTATCTCATTAGTGGTGGCATGTAAAGCATGATGAGATAAATAATCATTTTTCTTATTTCTTTTAGAAACAAATTCTTTTTCATTTTCAACAAATTTTCTTTTCAAAGAGTTATTTT
Organism: Agave tequilana; assembly: GCA_038442645.1. NCBI lineage: Eukaryota > Viridiplantae > Streptophyta > Magnoliopsida > Asparagales > Asparagaceae > Agave > Agave tequilana. The sequence goes on from JAVJIF010009777.1 coordinate 29,930, forward strand.
CTTGCAAAACACTTTCTCTTTGTTTTTCCACCAAATCAATTTTATTTTTCAAAGTAGTGTTCCCTTCACATAAATCATTCAATTTTGAAAGTAAGGAAACATTCTCATTTTTCAAATCTTTATTTTCTTTTTCTAAGCATGCAATCTTAGATTTGAAAGAATCATTTTCTTTAAGCATGCAATCAAAATCCTTTTTCAAATTTTTGTTATCTTTTTCTAAACATGCAATGTTACTTCTAAATGAGTCATGTTCTTTATGCATGCAAGCAATGTTCTTTTTCAAATTTTTATTTTTCTTTTAAGCATGTCATATTTTTCAAGCACAAGTTGACAAAAGGTAGTAAGCTCATCATATGACATGTCTTCATCATCGGATTCGGAGTTTACCTCAAGGGGGTTATCCCCTTGGACCATATAGCACACGTTGGAGGTGTCGCTTCCAACGTCCGAATCACTCCCGGCATAATATAGATCCTTTTCGCCAAGGGAGGTGATGATGTTCCAAGCTACAAAAGCCGATTCAACATTAGAAACCCTAGAAAAATATTCATCATTTAGGGTACATTTAAGAGCATGAAGGGCTTTTGCATTAGCCTCAAAGTACTTGCTATTATTAACATATGAATCATTAGTGGTAGCAAGATATACATGAATGCCTAAGGCTTTGAGGTACAAAGACATCTTAACCTTCCAAATTTGGATGTTAAGAATGTCAAAGGTGGGTGGTGACATGAAGTCCATGGTGTGTGTACAAAATACGTGATTAGCCTAAAAATGAGGATCTTTAACTCTAAGTTGTTAGACCCAAATCAGAGTACCAAGCTCTGATACCAATTGAAGGTTCACCTAGAGGGGGGGTGAATAGGTGATGGCTAATCTAATGGTCACTTAATGATGAATGATGCAAATAATGCGGAAGCTAAAAGCAATTATGACCTAATTAAATCTTTTACACTAAACACCACGTATAACACAAGAGTGTTGCCGAATTCCCCGTGAAAGGCTCTGGACAAACTCCTCTAGATTCCCCTTGAATGGGTTGAGGTGCCGCGTTGGCTCTCTTGGTTGAATACAAGTGTTAGCGAACAATCCCAAGCAAGTATATCAATTTAAGCACAATATATCAAGCATGTAAATGTAAAGACAATAATTGAATGCAAGATATAAACAAGTAAGGGAGAGAGAGAAAAAGGCAATCGCAAACACAAGGGTATGTTTCGAGGTTCGAGCACACTTGCTCTACATCCCCGCCTTCGACACACGAAGGATTTCCACTATGCAAGATCCCAATGGATCTCTCCTCGGTGCCGCAACACCTACAAGCCCTCGGACTCCCTAGTCCCGTACACACGCAAGCCCCACAAGCTTGCCGAGGCCGCACTTCAAACACGAAGAGTTCGCACCCGATCCCTAAACAAACCACGAGCACACTTGCCCGTCTCCTCAAAGAACAAATGAAGTTTTTGGTGATCACAACACTTTGATCACCTAAAAACAATCTCACTACAACACACCTATAGGATGAATAATCAATGGATAGCTCAAGTGTGGTGTGAGAAAAACAAGGATGACAGTGGTGGAGGAAAACTCAAAGAAATCACTTTTACACTCTTGATAAAAACTCTCCTTTTAATTGGAAGTATTGGCTCTAAATTTTGTGGAGAAAACCTTTGAAAAGAGTGGGAAAAACTGGCTCTAAAACTATCTCCAAATCTTGTAGAAAACAGCCCCCAAATGACCCTTTATATAGAGTCTGGAAAACTAGCCGTTGGGGCTCTGTTAGAGCTGCCGGTCGACCGGGTCGGTCGACCGCCAAAGGTCAGAAATCTGACCGTTGGAGCCACGGTCGACCGCCCGGGTCGACCGAGCCACTGGAGCAGAGAGTCGAACTCTCTGTCGGTCGACCCGTACGGTCGGCCGAACTTTCCAGAGAGCACTGCTCTCTGGAGCGGTCGACCCGTACGGTCGGCCGTCCTCCAGTGCACAAAGGCGTGCACATCTGTGCACGTCAGTCGACCGGTCCGGTCGGCCGACTCCAGGATTAGTCGACTATAAAGGTAGTAAGTCGACTTATCCGAAGCCTGAAACAGTTTTCTGGGATTAAAAAGTTAGTCTTTTTGGCTCAAATAAAATCCCATAAAATACATAAAAATCTACAAAAAATAGTTTAACCAATATACTTTGATATACAAACATGCTTGCACAAAATCAAGGCATGTTATAAAAGATTTGGACTATGGAAATATTTGGCTCATGTGAAAACTTGTATTTTCTAAAAAACTTATTTTTCAAAACTCTTCATCAAATACAAAAACAAGATATGCTTTTAAAGCATAGTGTGTATGGATATGATCCACTACACAATCAAGATGAAATATCTATATTTTTGGCATTAAGCATAAACTTGATTTTGGTTGAAAGATGTAAACATGAATATCAAAAACCAAATAGTTTTTGTCACAAAGAAAAATCTTTTCTAAACTAAAAAATCTTTTATGAAAACAATTCTATCAAGAGTGTGTGTGTATATGTACTTGAGCAATCCACCAACTATCTATCCTTTACATTTTACTCTAAAACAAAAACAAAATCTTATACCTAGACACAAGTCTTCATCTTCTTGAAGTCTTCACTTGAAGGCTTCTCATCTTCTTGACTTGGTCCAAGCTTGATCCAAAAGCTCCTTGGATCACACCGTGCTAGCTCCAAATCTTGACATTTTATCCTTTGTTGAGCTATGCATCTATTAAGATCTTGATAATGAATCTGTCACTAATTAAACACAAGATCATTAGTAAACATAACTTCATGAGTTGATCATCATCAAAACTAGGGTGATAGGCCTTTGGGCCAACATACAATTCCTTACCTCGCCTATAAATAGCCGATTGTAAGCTAAAGCGGCGGACACTTCAACCAAAGAGAGCGAGCGAGAGAGAAATTAGAGAAGATCTTCTTCTTCTTAACAAGAACGTATATTCTTTAGCGTAAAGCTTCTAACAGCGACACATTTTTTCATAGTTCTTTAGACTAAACTAAGGTTCACCACTCTAATTCATCTGAATTTCACCAAGCTTCTTCACGGGTAAGAGAATTCTTGAACCAGGCAAGAAAGAATCCCACGCAGTAGATCCGGTTTTGATTCTTCATGTGGTCAACGGAACAAAGTGATCACGCGCCAATCAGACTTCTACCGGCACACTTCTCCATAAATCTCAAGAAGAGATACTTATAATTTTTCTTTATTACTTATAACTTCTCTTCCAAATTTAGTAAGTTTTCCTTTCAATTTTTCAATGAAAAATAAGATGGCGACTCTGCTGAGGAAGTTCTTCTCCACCAATGAGAAGATAGTGTCGCAACGTGAAGATTAATCTTTGGAGGCTACCATCGAGACATTAGTCATTATTTTTGACCAGGAGAATTTCGAGGAGATCCTTTCTCAGGGCGGCAACATCCTTCTTTCTGTGCGCAACAGAAAGATTACTTTAGCAAAAACATCCTTGGTTGTGTCTTTCAAATCAATCTCCTTTGAGGCTAATCAGACTTAATGCGAGTCTAAACCATCCTCTGGCGAGGCTAGACTGAAATACACCTAGAGGGGGGGTGAATAGGTGTAATTGCTAATCTAATGATCTTTTTAAACTTATGAAATGAGTGATGCAACAATCTCTCAAAAACACGACTAAGAGCCGAATACCCCTTGCGAGGTTCTGAACTCCTTCCTCCCAATTCCCCTTAAATGGGTTAGAGGTGCGCAATGCAACCGTGTTGTATTGAGGTGTGATTGATCAATGCCAAGTATGATGATGAAAATGAAAGGCTCACAATGTAACACAACAAGTATAGCAACACAAGATTCCACAAGTAGAGGGTTAGTTACTCAAGCAAATAATTTAAGGCAATATAAAACAAGAGAAATTGAAAGCAAGAAGAACGCAAAGGCAATCGCAAACAAGGATGATTTGTTTCGAGGTTCGAGCCCGTTGCTCTAGTCCCCGCCTTCACCTCCGTGAAGGGTTTCCACTATCCCCTTAGGATCCCGTACAAGTTAGGCCTCCAAAGACCTCAAGCCCGTAGCTTCACCTTACAAAGAAACTCCACGAGGAGCTTATCTCCACAAGAACAAGGATTACAAATAGTGATCTTTAACTAGACCACAACACTCTTTTACAAACACTCTCACTCTTTTACAACTTCACTTATAGAAAGAATATGAAATTTTGGCTCTATGAAGTGTGGTGAGAAAAGCTTCAGTTGTAGAGTGATATTAGAGATCAAACAACAACTGAAAAACCAATTTGAAAGAATGGAAATGAAAGCTTTAAACTATTTTTCTCTTTCACTTGAAAACAATGAAAACTTGTATTTTTCTTGGTAAATAACTAAGGCCTATTCCCCACTATTTATAGGGAGAGAATAGGTTAAAAACTCTGATTTTTCCAGCTAATTTGATCAGAAAAAGAGTCCCAACAACTCCTAAAAACTCTGTAAAAGAGAAAACCAAAAACAGTTTTTCAGAAATTCTAAAAGAGGAAAGAGCCGTTATGGCTTGTTGCAGGCCTACCGGTCGACTGCCGGTCGACCGGGTCCCTGCTGGCAAAAGAGCCGTTGGGACATCGGTCGACTGCCAGTCGACCGATCCAAGAAAGGAAACGCAGTTTCCTTCTATCGGTCGACCGACCCAGTCGACCGAGAAGATACAGAGAGCAAACATCTCTTTTCGGTCGACCGGTCTGTTGGTCCGGTCGACCGACAGACATGCACAACCTGTGCATGTCCGGACACAGCAGCCGGTCGACTGCCGGTCGACCGGTCTGCCTGAAACAGGATTCTGGGCAGATTTTTGAGTTAGAAAAATTTGTAAAAAATCTTTTAAAAACTCTGGAACTAAGTGTTATGCTGAACTTTGTTTATATACATGTTTTTAAACACGTTTTTGAAGATATAAAGCTTTGAGTACATGTATGTATAAACCAAGGCATAAACTTAGAAATAAACATTTTCAAAAACATAGAAACATTCAAAACAAGTGTGTGTGCAAATCCTAGAGCCAAATTTCACATATTCTATCTTTAACAAACTACACTTACAAACTTCTAGGTCTTCAAGACTTCAACATGGGCAATCTTCACTTGATCTTCAATATTGCACTTTTGAGCCCAATTTGACTTGTCTTGAATCCAATACACCTTCCTTTAGGGAAGTAATCAACTCTTTAAGATATGAACCTGAAACGCACTTAACACAACAGTTGATATTAGTACAAATAACTAATATGTTTTGTAATCATCAAAAAACACTAAACATGGGTTGATTGTAACCTTGGGCCAACAATCTCCCCCTTTTGATGATGACAAAACATATGAGTTATTAAACAAATAAAAGAGGAAAGAGCTTGGAAAGCTCCCCCTTAAACAATGCTATGTATTTAACATGAATATGAACAACTATGTAAGCATACATAAAGCATTGAAAAATATCATCACCAAAAATAAACTATCATAAGGAATAACAAAATTTAAAACAAACAACATATATTTTCTCCATATATTTTCTCCCCCTTTTTGTCATACATCAAAAAGGTTAAAAAAAAAAAAAAATTTTAAGACAAAACAAAACAAACATATTAGAAACCAAAACAAAACAAACTAAGATATTTTAAGTATCAATCTTACATACATTCAATTCACCACAAATAAATGAAAATCTTGCATAATCTAAAGGTTTTTGAAAATATCTGCAAGTTGAAAATCTGTGGAAACAAAATCGATATCAATGTCACCTTTTTCAAAGTGATCTCTAAGAAAATGATATCTAATGTCTATATGTTTGGTTTTACTATGTTGATTAGCATTTTTGGTCATGTGAATAGCACTAGTATTATCACAATAAATCTTAACATGATCAAAATGTAAATCAAAATCGAGAAGAGTATGTTTCATCCAGAGTACTTGTGCACAACAAGCTCCGGCTGCTACATACTCCGCCTCGGCGGTTGAAAGGGCTACACTATTTTGCTTCTTGGAAGACCAGGACACAAGACAATTGCCCAAGAATTGGCAAGTGCCACTTGTGCTCTTCCTATCTACCCTACAACCGGCATAGTCGGCATCCGAATAACTAGTCATGGTAAATGGTTAGTTTTCGGATACCACAAACCTAAATCAATAGTGCCCCTAAGATACCTAATTATGCGTTTTACCGCTATTAAGTGTGATTCCTTAGGACATGATTGAAAACGTGCACATAAACATACGGAAAACATTATATCCGGCCTACTAGCCGTAAGATAGAGTAAACTACCAATCATGCTACGAAATAATTTGATGTCTACTTCCTTACCTTGTTCGTCCTTGTCAAGTTTCGTAGTGGTTGCCATGGGAGTCTTTGCTACTTTGGATCCTTCAAGCCCGAACCTCTTGATGAGTTCTTTGGTGTACTTGGCTTGGTTGATGAATGTCCCATCACTACGTTGCTTGATTTGAAGTCCAAGGAAGAAGTTGAGCTCTCCCATCATAGACATCTCGAATTCCTTTTTCATGCATGACTCAAAATTCTTGCAAAGTGAAACATTAGTAGATCCAAAAATAATGTCATCAACATAAATTTGAACTATGAGGATATCTTGATCTATATGTTTGGTAAATAATGTTTTATCAACTTTTCCTTAAAATCATTTGAAAGCAAAAATGAAGACAATCTTCATACCAAGCCCTAGGGGCTTGTTTCAAACCATATAGTGCTTTATCTAATTTATAAACATAATTATGGTGTGTAGGATCAACAAACCCCGGGGGTTGTTCAACATACACCTCCTCATCAATATAACCATTAAGAAAAGCACTCTTTACATCCATTTGAAATAACTTAAAATCTTTAAATGAGGCATATGCTAAGGTCATCCGTATGGCTTCGAGCCGTGCTACGGGTGCAACTGTTTCTTCAAAATCGATTCCCTCGATTTGAGTGTAACCTTGGGCAACTAACCTAGCCTTGTTTCTAACTACATTACCCGATTCATCCAACTTGTTCTTAAAGATCCATTTAGTACCAATAGTTGGTCTATCTTGGGGCCTAGGAACAAGATGCCATACTTGGTTGCGCTCAAATTGATTGAGCTCCTCTTGCATAGCAAGCAACCAATATGAATCGGCCTCGGCCTCGAGGATATTTTTAGGTTCTATGTGTGAAATAAAAGCAAAATTACCACAAAAATCTTGAATCTTAGAGCGAGTGGTTACCCCTTTTGATACTTCACCTATGACGAGGTCCTTGGGATGATGAGGATTGAATCTCCAATCCTTTGGTAGTGGTTGAGAGGGCTCCTCTTCATTTGCTTGATGTTCATTTCCTTGAGCCTCTTCCACTTTGGCTTCACTTCCATCACCATCCTTTGGCTTGTCTCCCATGGTAGAAGCATCCTCCAAGGTCACTTTCTCCAACCCTTCATCTAAAGCATCAATTTCTACACAATTCTTAACAAACTTGTTAGATTCCTCAAATTTAACATGAATAGATTCCTCAATAGTCAAAGTTGACCTATTGAAGACTCTATAAGCCTTACTAGTATTTGAGTAACCTACAAAAATAGCCTCATATGATCTAACATCAAATTTTCCCAATTAATATTTGTATTTAAAACAAAACATTTGCAACCAAACACTTTGAAATAAGAAACATTAGGTTTTCTAGAAAAATACATCTCATAAGAAGTCTTAGTAGTATTTTTACATAGGAAAACACGATTTGCAATGTAACATGAAGTATGAACGGCCTCGGCCCACAAATAATGTGGTAGACCATATTCATTTAACATTGTCCTAGCCATCTCTTGTAAAGTACGATTTTTCCGCTCAACTACTCCATTTTGTTGTGGAGTTCTAGGACAAGAAAGTTCATGTTTTATTCCATGTTCCTCACAAAAAGTGGTAAAGGGAAGGTTAATGAACTCACCTCCTCTATCACTTCTTATTTTAATTATTGAGGAGTCATTTTCCTTTTCAACTCTTTTCTTAAAGGCTTGAAAATGTGAAAAGGTTTGACTTTTATGTTCAAGAAAATAAACCAAGTAAAACGCGAAAAATCATCTACTAAAACATAAGCAAATCTACTCCCACTTAAACTTTTGGTTTGTGTAGGGCCAAATAAATCCATGTGGATTAGCTCCAATGGACGTGATGACATGATATCCTTAATTGATTTGAATGAGGACTTAGTTTGTTTCCCAAATTGACATGCGTCACAAACTCGGTCCTTTTCAAAGTTCAATGAAGGAATACCCTTCACCATTTCCTTAGAGTTAAGCCTAGAAATATGGTCAAATGAAACGTGGCCTAATCTCCTATGCCATAACCAAGAGTCGTCATCGAGGGCTTTTAAACATGTTATATTACAAGACATATTTAGCATATCTATCATATATACATTACTTTCACGAAAACCGGAAAATACACAAACATTAGAATTTTTGTCAACTATTTTACAAGCAATATCATCAAAAATAACATTAAATCCTTTATCACATAATTGACTAATGCTCAAGAGATTATGCTTGAGCCCGTCTACTAAAACTACATTTTCAATTAAAGGAGAAGTGCCAAGCTTTACATTACCAATACCAATGATTTTACCCTTGGCGTCATCTCCGAAGGTGACGGTGCCACCTCATGATATCTTGATAGGGTTGCAAAGTTGTTGATGTCTTCACCTAGAGAAGAAAGCCCATTAGTAATCTTAGTAAATTTAGTAACCATATCATCTATGGTTTCATGTTCTTGCATGCTAAAATTTTCATATTGGGACCGAAGAAGGTCTATCTTGGCCCTCTTCACTTGTGATGTCCCCTCATGTGTTACTAGCAAATGGGTCCAAATCTCATAGGCGGATTTGCAATGGATGACTCTAGCTATGTCATCATCATTGAGGGCTTGTAGGAGTGCATAATGAGCCCTAGCATTGGCATCAAACTCCTTGGTCTCAATTTCGGACCAAGTAGATTCATCACCATCGGGGTACTAAATTGTTTAGTCACGGCCTTTGCAACTCGGCTACCTAGAGATTGCAAGAAAACAGTCATCTTAACCTTCCATATGGGAAAGTTAAGTCCATCAAACTTAGGGGGTGTCTTAATACCATCGGCCATGTTTACTATGTGGAAATGAATGAAATGATTAGCAATATGAGGATCTCTCTAAGGTTGTTAAGCCAATCCTAGAGTCCAAGCTCTGATACCAATTGAAATACACCTAGAGGGGGGGTGAATAGGTGTAATTGCTAATCTAATGATCTTTTTAAACTTATGAAATGAGTGATGCAACAATCTCTCAAAAACACGACTAAGAGCCGAATACCCCTTGCGAGGTTCTGAACTCCTTCCTCCCAATTCCCCTTAAATGGGTTAGAGGTGCGCAATGCAACCGTGTTGTATTGAGGTGTGATTGATCAATGCCAAGTATGATGATGAAAATGAAAGGCTCACAATGTAACACAACAAGTATAGCAACACAAGATTCCACAAGTAGAGGGTTAGTTACTCAAGCAAATAATTTAAGGCAATATAAACAAGAGAAATTGAAAGTAAGAAGAACGCAAAGGCAATCGCAAATAAGGATGATTTGTTTCGAGGTTCGAGCCCGTTGCTCTAGTCCCCGCCTTCACCTCCGTGAAGGGTTTCCACTATCCCCTTAGGATCCCGTACAAGTTAGGCCTCCAAAGACCTCAAGCCCGTAGCTTCACCTTACAAGAAACTCCACCGAGGAGCTTGTCTCCACAAGAACAAGGATTACAAATAGTGATCTTTAACTAGACCACAACACTCTTTTACAAACACTCTCACTCTTTTACAACTTCACTTATAGAAAGAATATGAAATTTTTGGCTCTATGAAGTGTGGTGAGAAAAGCTTCAGTTGTAGAGTGATATTAGAGATCAAACAACAACTGAAAAACCAATTTGAAAGAATAGAAATGAAAGCTTTAAACTATTTTTCTCTTTCACTTGAAAACAATGAAAACTTGTATTTTTCTTGGTAAATAACTAAGGCCTATTCCCACTATTTATAGAGAGAGAATAGGTTAAAAACTCTGATTTTTCCAGCTAATTTGATCAGAAAAAGAGTCCCAACAACTCCTAAAAACTCTGTAAAAGAGAAAACCAAAAACAGTTTTTCAGAAATTCTAAAAGAGGAAAGAGCCGTTATGGCTTGTTGCAAGCCTACCGGTCGACTGCCGGTCGACCGGGTCCCTGCTGGCAAAAGAGCCGTTGGGACATCGGTCGACTGCCAGTCGACCGATCCAAGAAAGGAAACGCAGTTTCCTTCTATCGGTCGACCGACCCAGTCGACCGAGAAGATACAGAGAGCAAACATCTCTTTTCGATCGACCGGTCTGTTGGTCCGGTCGACCGACAGACATGCACAACCTGTGCATGTCCGGACACAGCAGCCGGTCGACTGCCGGTCGACCGGTCTGCCTGAAACAGGATTCTGGGCAGATTTTTGAGTTAGAAAATTTGTAAAAAATCTTTTAAAAACTCTGGAACTAAGTGTTATGCTGAACTTTGTTTATATACATGTTTTAAACACGTTTTTGAAGATATAAAGCTTTGAGTACATGTATGTATAACCAAGGCATAAACTTAGAAATAAATATTTTCAAAAACATAGAAACATTCAAAACAAGTGTGTGTGCAAATCCTAGAGCCAAATTTCACATATTCTATCTTTAACAAAACTACACTTACAAACTTCTAGGTCTTCAAGACTTCAACATGGGCAATCTTCACTTGATCTTCAATATTGCACTTTTGAGCCCAATTTGACTTGTCTTGAATCCAATACACCTTCCTTTAGGGAAGTAATCAACTCTTTAAGATATGAACCTGAAACACACTTAAACAACAGTTGATATTAGTACAAATAACTAATATGTTTTGTAATCATCAAAAAACACTAAACATGGGTTGATTGTAACCTTGGGCCAACATAGACACGCTTAGTGCGAGCTTGACACCACATCTGGCGAGGTTAGTAAGACTGTGTTGCAGTCTGTTGTAGCCTCTAGCGAGGCAAGGATATCCAACCCTAAGTCAGCTTCCTGTGGAGCTAAAAGGACCTTGCCCTCTCTCTGCTCTTTCAGCTATAGGCGAGATATAATGCTAAGTCTCAAGCCTCCAGCGAGGCTAAAGCATTTTACAATGATAAGTTTTAAGCCTAAGGCGGGGTTAAAATATTTTACAAGGCTAAGTCTCCAGCATCTGGTGAGGTCACAACACTGTCAAGTGCTAGACCTTTTGGCGAAGTAAGTGCCCTCAGTAGAACTAAATGAAAGTACACTTAGAGGAGGGTAAATAGGTGTAGTTCTAATCTAAAGATAATTTAAAAACTAATTGCTAACACACAACGTATAACTAAGAGTGAGTCCGAATTCCCGGTGAAGGGCTCTGAAACTACTCCTTGAGATTTCTCTAAACTTAGAGTTGAGGTGCTTCAATAGCTCTCTTAGTTGAACACAAGTGTGAACACACAAACAATACCAAATATGTATATGATATGAGCAATTAATAATAATACAAGATATAAGAGAGATGAGAGTTGAGAGATAGAAAATCTAAATATAAACACAGGGATATGTTTCGAGATTCGAGCCACTACTTTACATCCCCGCCTTCACACAAAAGAAGTTTCACTATGTCCACAAATGACCTTCCACAAAGGGAACTTCACAGAGGAATTGCAACTTACAACCTTGAAGTACACAACTCTAACTCTCACATCTCTACACAAGGGGGAGCACAAAGTAAAGAAGAAATAAAACTCAGTGATCCAATGATCTCAAAGGATTACAAAAAAATTTTCTCACAAAATAAAGATCCTAAAGATAGGTTTAGAATTTATTGGCTCAAACATGTGAGAAATCAAAGTGTTTGAAAAAGAAACATAAAAAAAATACTTGAGAAAAACTTCTTGATAGATTGAAAAATAAAGAACAAAATAGAATTCCCAAATTTATATTTTTTGATTTTTTTTCAAAACTTTAAAAACAAATAAAGAATAAGAATTTTAGCGCAAAAATTCTTTTGAAAAACTTGTTGAAAATACTTGAGAGATAGAGAAATTTTGCTCTTGAAATTCTTGTTGAAAACAGTTCCCAAAACTCCTTTATATAGGGCCTTGAAAAAACTAGCTATTGGGCCCAAAATCTGCCCAAAACAGACTGTCAGTCGACCGATCAACAGTCAGATTTTTGACTGTTTGAGCCGTTGGGTCGACCGCCCCATAGGCAAAACTACTTGTCGGTTGACCGCTCAGTCGACCGGGCCCTACCCGAGAGTTGGGTAGTGCCAGTCGGTCGACTGCACGGTCGACCAGCCCATAGGCATGGGCTATGTGCATGTCCTTGTGCACGTCGGTCGACCGCCAATAGCCCCAGAATAGGATTTTTTACGGTATGTAATCTAACTTGTAAAATACCTAAAAATTCCCATAGAACTCCATAAAATCTACAAAAATAAGTTCATGTAAATATTTGAAGTACAAATATGTGTGACTAAAAATCAACACATATTACAAACTATTTGAACTATTTTTGAGGTATTGAAATTAAGCTTTAAACCGAAAATGGTATTTTTCAAAAACTAGATTTTGAAATGAAAATCCGTTTTTCTCTAAAACTTGTATAAATACAAAATCATGATATTAAATCATATATGAAGCATAGTGTATATGGATAAAATCCAATACACATGGTAAATGAGATATCTATATTTTTGATATTAAATCCAAAAATAAGTTTTGTTAAAAACAAAACTTAAGACACATGACTAGATATACATCAAAATAGGTTTTCAAGTATTATGAACCAAACAATGTATATAGATGAAATCCAATATACACATAAACTATGTAAGCTACCTATGATGAATTCTATTCATGAAACGAAAAGATATATTCTTGAAAATCAAAACAGTTAAACCGAAACCAAAACTATTGAACTTGTATGTGTATATGCTTGAGCATATCAAAGCTAAACTATCCTTACACAAGATCTAAACAATAAACAAATGTAAACTGAAGTTTTCTCGTCGATCTTCATCTCCAAGACGACTCGATCCAAACACGACCCAGGAGCTTGACTCTATCTCGAGTACTAGATGTGATCTTGACGTGCGAGCTCTTGAATATACACGTGTTAGCTCCAAAACTTGACTTTGAATACTTTGTTGAAACTAAACACTTATAAGATCCTGATCAATGCTGAAACTATATAATAGAAGATCATTAGTGACTTAACTTCATAAGTTAGTCATCATCAAAACTAAGGTGAAGGGCATTTGGGCCAACAATCTCCCCTTTTTTGTTGATGACAAAACTTAAGTTATATATGCATGGATTAAAGATAAGCTTCATTGAAGCTTCTCCTTAACTCATGCATATCAATAAAATAAATAGATATTCAATGTAAGCTCAACTACCAATAAACAATAATAAAAATATGCAATAAGAATCATAAAAACACATGTATATATGCATAAACAATTAATCAAACTTGCATATATAAACGCAAATCCTTTTCTCCCTTTTTGTCACTCATCAACAAAGAGTGAAGAAAAACAAACAATACCGATAAAAATATATTTATCAATTGAAAGAACAACAATCTTTTTACTAGTTGAAAATGAAATAATCTTTTTATCAATTGATACCAATAGAAAGAAATGATACCAATTGAAAGAAAAAATCAAATTTTTTAGGTAAACACTAAAATCATTTTGCAATATAGATACCAATTTGAGAATAATACCAATTGAAGTTTATTGATACCAATATAAAAAATGTAAGCATTTTCTAAAACAAAATATTTTTCTTCATAAAAAGTGAGAGTAAGATACCAATTAGAAATCGACAGCCGTTGACTCTTCAGATGGTCAGCCGGTTCCTTCCCCTTCTTCGTTGAAGAAGTTGTCGTTATCCTTTTGTTGTTGGTCTATTGTTTTCTCTGGGATGATCAACGCTGAAGGAGTTATCGCCCCATGAATTGCGGCAACAGCTTCTTTAAAGGTATCTGCGCCGATGGTCATTTGGACGGCAAAAGAATAAGATTGAAACTGTTGGTGATGACAAATTTAAAGGAGGGAGGGAGAACACGTCCATGTGGGTTGCGTGTGGATGATTGGGCCTCAGAATAGCCTGCTCCAATATTTCCTCCAAATTTTATGGCCCAGAGATGGACTGGACTTGAGCTGGCAGCCCATGAGCCTCATTAGAACATGGGCAACTATGACTGCTTATGGGCTTAAGCCTATTAGATCCTACATTAATAAGGTTTTCATCAGAGCCCAAATTCAGTTATATCTGTTGTTTTCAAAAATGGTTATTAGCTATTATATTAGTAAAATAGGGTGTTAATGTCAAATTGCTAACGTACCAACATAGTCAAACACATGTATCACCATATAAACCCGAGATTTTAAATCAGAACATATCAATTTTACATGCATAATCAAAGTTCAATATATAGTAAGAGAACAAAAAATATTTAGACAATTTAAGCTAAAAAAATAATATAGATCAGAATTCTCGCGAACATCTTGCCTCAGTACAGATCACGTGAAAAATGAGGAATTTAAGAAATTTTTCCTCAGAAAGTAAGAGAACAAGCACTACTACAACAGAGAAAATCAAGATATTCTAGAGAGCAATCAACATTTTAATAGAGAAACCCATTGTCAAATAATACTTTGAGGGATAGACAGTGACTTAAACAACCTTCATCATTGCCAATCAAGTTGGAGGGAGGGCCACATTGCCAAGCGATTGTAATTTGGGGTGAGGAACAATAAATTTGGGAGATTATGATTTAGGAGAGCGAGAAGATCGATGGTAAGAGGGAGCCAAAAGATTAAATCCGAAACGCAGGGCGAGATCGAACCCACCACCGGCTGACTAGATCGAACCCATGAAAGAACGAGGAGATTAGGATCAAAAGAGAGTCAAGAGATGGAATCCAAGCGCGGCGAGGAGATCGATGTAGCAAGGGGCCGAAGAGATCGAACTCAAGAAGAGGAGATCAAATATGAGACGCTGGGAGAAGATCGAACCCAACTCTGACTAACGCGAGGAGATCGATGACAAGAGAGAGGGCACTGGAATGAGATGGAAGAAGGAGGTGCTCAAATCTTGATCAAATGAAGAGGAATTAAAAATTATTTAAATATCTTGATCTTTGTGATTTTTTGGCTGAAGAATATTGACCTCTCTTCTGCCATGTCACTGCCATGCCAGAGGAAGAGAGCTTTCTTCCTCCACAAACCAAACAACAGAACTGAGGACGAGAGCTCTCTTCCTCTCTCTTCCTTTGTCTTCCAAGAAAACAAACAGCGCCTTAGATGATTTTGATTTTAGAATTGATCAATTCAACTGGAATAAAATATAATATTGCTGTAGAAATTAGGTTTCAGATATGATAAAAATCACATGCAAACCATAATAATTTGAAGGTTATGCAATTCGAATCTATCCATTTGCAGTGAGCAAGGTGATTTTTGAAATTAAACTTTGCAGAATGCACTAAGAGGTATATTACGTAACGGCTCAACATTACAGTGTACAGGGACCTTTAGGTTCAACTACCGGTTCATGGAGACTCATTCATGACATGTGGAAAGCTGTGTGTAGAGATTACTTCCTGTTTGTGAAAACTGAAGTATATATCATTGTAATTTGTGTGCATATACTACTCTATTAGACATTTTCTTTCATTTTCTGTTATGGTTGGAGTTTTTTTCCCCCCACGTTGAGGGCTATATGCTGTAAGCCCACGTGTTTTCCTCTATATATAAAATAAATAAATCGTGTGCGGGTTATATTTTAGTTTTCCTCTTTCCTTCGTGTTTTAAAAGTAGGTTTCTAACTCACAAGTCTCATACGCTCATTATAGTAGTATTATAATGATAAAATCTTTTTGTTATAATGATAAAATCTTTTTGCAGCAAGCAAGATATCTAATTTAAAACAGAAAATGACCAACTCAATGTGTAGAAAATGATCAAATAAACAGGAAAAAAAAATCTTTCAAATATTTGCCCACTGTAGCAAACTGAGAGTACTTGCAATAATAAGAAGAAGGCTTTAACACTAAGAAGTATGCAATTAAACTGTTAAATAGATATTAATAACTAAATTTATCAAACCACAATACTATCAAAATTCAAACTTCAGAGTCTTCTTTGTTATTAACTCAGTAATTCATCATTTGGAAGCGAAAATGACCATCAAATATTTATTAAGACTTATTAATTTCTCAAATTGTAAAGTTTGCATATAATAGACTTGAGGTAAAATTTCAAGCAAACTATACATAAAATCTTCATTCTACAAAAAACTTCACTGGCTCCTGTAAGGTAAGGTGACATACAAGCCTCTCAAACACTTCCAGTTTAGCCCAAGAGATAGACTTCCAATAAAAAAAAAACTCTCCAATAAGTAGATATGATTATTATACTACACAACTCTGTTTTTTTTTTGTTCAATTTCACCATAAACACAAGTATTGCACTAGTTTGAAGATTTCAAGCAATCCTCATATCAATGACCACATAAAACACAAGCTTTCTAAAACTATGAGGAACTCTTGGTTGCTTCCAATGGTCCAGTGAACACTGAGGTATTCTTCTTCAAACACTTACAAATAGAAGCTAATAAACCTTGACCACAGGTGTAAGCAATTGTACTGACCATTTACATTCATAAGTAGTTAATTCAGGTAGGTACTCAAACCTCATCATCACCAGGATGAGAGCCACTAGCTGTCAACTAACTCACTTGGAAGAGAAAATTGTCTCCAAATCTTGTACAAACCTTTGGACTTTGCCTTCGAGTCTCCCTTCGACTTGAAGTCTGACGATGAAGTCACTGATGAGCTGCCACTCCTCTTTCCGCTCCAAAACCCACTCTTGCTGGTCGAAGCGTCCTTCCCGCTCCAAAACCCACTCTTACTAGTTGAAGGATCCTTCGTGCCAACCGTCCACTCCTCTTCTTTACTAAAGCTCTCCTTTGCCAGCTCTCTCAATTGCCTCATCCAGGGTTTCTCGCCCGTGCCTGCGCTCCTTGCCTCCTCGCCATAATTTGCACCCAGTTCCTGACCCAAGTCTGCCACTAGCCTCGAGGGAAGAACAATAGCAGAATCCCAATGACAGCCATCTTTAGTCCTGAAATGAACTTACCGTCCCCAGGGCTCAACTGAATAACTTGCCAGTACAAAGAATACCACTCGTTAATCAACTGAGTGGCGAAGCCGATAGCAAACACAGCCAGCATTATGAACCCTAATCTTCTCTCACCAGACTCTGTGAAGTCATTCTCCGACAAAACTAAACTTGCAGCAAACACAAACAATTCACTCGCTACGGAGATTATTTCCACAAACTGCACCCTTTTCTTTATGAACGGCTTCTTTAACACAAGGAAGAACAACTGGAAGGCTGTAATCGAGAGGATGATGATCGTAGGGGTTTTTGGAAGTCTGGTGACCGGTGGAGTAGATTCCAGCAAGGATTCCAAGCGAGACGCGCTTCACAGATTCCAAAAATGTGTAGTAGATTCTTAGGATACCAAAGAGCCTCTGTATGAATGTGGCTTCAGCCTCCTCCGTCTCATCATCAGAGGCGATGATCCGATCACCAGCTACAGGTCCAGTGGAGAATTGAGAGAGCATGTACTGGGTGGGCCCCTGAGGTCCTCAAACAACAGGCCGAAGCGGGTTAGGTTGGTGGAGTTGGGTTTGTCCCCCCAAGTCCATTGACCTCGCTTGCCTGGACCTAGGGTAACTCGGACGAGTTCCCGGTACCAGTGTGACCGTTGTCCTTCTTGATGTACTTCTTTATAGTGGAGGAGCTTGCCCAAGGTGATGCCAATTGAAAGGAACAGGAGAAGCGATATGAGGAGTAAGGATGAGATGCCAAAGAGGATGATTCCAATGACAACACCTGCAGTGCTTCTCCCTTGGGTAGAGGAGGAAACTTAGCATGTTAAAACTTATGCTTTATGAGAAGCATGCATTTTCAATCTTAGACGCAAGCGCAAAAGGCAAAACACTCTTTAAGAGTATTTCTGCACTTAAAATGAGGTATTTACTACAAGTAGCATGGAAGTTAGGTTCCTATACATGTCTATTTTCGTATATGCTGAAACCAAAGAAGATTAGAGTTTACTCGAGGGTTTTAGTTCTTAGGTTTTTCTTTTTTGAAGAACTTCCATTAAGAGAAATGTAGTGGACAGTTTTCTCATGTGAAAAGGTTCTCTAGTTCGATCAAATTATTTATCATATTCTTCTAAATTGTATGAAATCTTTATTGCAAGTCATGTAATAACCATCTGCTTCTGCAGCTCAAGAACTGGCATTGGCAAGGAGATCTGACCAACACACTAGACATTGCTGTTTCAGGTGGGAGGCACTTATTTCGAATTTAAAGAGATTAAAATTTTATTTTTTGTTCTGTAAGGTAAAAGTTCTTGTATATGCCTGCAGATGATTCAACTTTAAAATCTTGATACTTCTACAAGGAAAGATACATTCAAATAGAAATCGTATGTATTTTCTGAGTGGAATCCATATGCATGTGGACAAGAGTGTTTCAGAAATATTTATCGAACTAGGGAAGGTATATAAAAGGAAAGATAGAATATGCAATGGGCATAGAAATTACCACTGATGATAGTTGCTGATGCCTGGCAGATACATGGAAGTGCAAGAAATGACAAGAATATTTCAAATCTTGGGAACACAAGTGCTCCAAATTCTTTTTGTTCTTCTGATTTCTTCCTTCTTAGTCTCAAAATAAAAAGAAATATTGCATGAAGTGCAATCAAGCCACCGCCAATTACAGCTAACCAGAACATGTTCCGACCAAAGAACTTCCACCTGTGACCATGAACCAGTTTGCAGCACTCTTGAGAACTTGTCAGTGTTCTATAAAATATAATTTTACACTGTACTGCAATAATCTAAACATCAGAATGTGGAAAAAGAAATTAAATTGCATAAAGCATGGTCATGCAACTGGAAAATGCAATGTTACTGAATTCTTGGGCATTCCATGAGTTTTGAGCTAAATGATTCTCCAAATAGTTTTCAGTTTATTTGGAAACTATGTAATCCACACAGGTTATTCACAATCATCTTCTGAAGTATATTTATAAAGACCTCCAGATTATTGATTAGTGATGTCATTTGTTGTTGTAGTTGCATCATTCGCCTCTTGTTATCACATGTACTGCAATCTAAATATAGCAGATTAACTTACACATATCCACTATAGAGATATACAAGTATGATTTTTAAGATGATTTGAAGCATCCCAAAATTTCCCAGGATCTCAGAGGATTATCTGACACTTTTTTTCTAACTAATGAATCTTTTCCCCTCAATATCTAGAAATTCAAATTGTGTCCTGTCCTTTTCTTTCTTTCTTCTACTTATTATTTATTTGTTTGCTTGTTTTATCAAAGAAATATGTGTCACATTTGTGCCCATACTGGGATTTGACCTGGTCTCCATTTATCCCCTTTACCACTGCACCAAGAACCCTACAGCTTGGTAAGCGAAGTAAGCACTTCTTGCATTAATTTTTTTTTTTTTTTTGATTGCAAATATATTAGTAAGATGAACACATTAACGGAAAGAAAATCATCTTCATAAAAACTTACCCATTGGAATGCCGTGCACCCATAACTAACTGAGCTTCAGGTTTCATGTTCTGGTCCTACAAGTAAAAGCAAAGTTCCTAGAAAAGATTAGTCATTCTATGTGAATGAGTTAAAGCGCACAAAGACCGAAGAAACCCCTGACCTCAAGAAATAATCTGTATTCCATTGGAGTAAGTGGTGTTCCATACACTGAAGAATTGCCCAATATTCTCTCTCCTGCTGGTAAGGATTTAAAAGGCCTGAGCTTTCTTCTTTCCCTTATTTCAGAATATGTTGCACTTGTCAGAGTTGAATCTTTGGTAAATGAACCAATGCCTTCGTTTTCCCATGGAAGATTAAGATATGGGATCGTCCACTCTATACCTCTAGCGAATTCATAGTATTCAATAGGAAAGGAAACTGCTAACCACTTAGTCAGTGCAAATACTTGGATGTGGCATACAATTCTCTGGGGAAAAAAAAAAAAAAAAGAAATAGGAAAAGAAACTTGTAATGTCCGGTCAGCTTTACTGTAAAGCTGAAGATAATTTGAAATTACTTTTGAATGTAGCACAAGAATGATAGTTACTCAAAGTTGCACAATCTGTGGTTGGGATCCACATAAAATAGATTCCCTCTCAGATGTCATAAAGATGTTATACACTTCCATGCTAACTGTATCCTATTTGATGTGAGGGTTCCATTGTATTTCCACAAAACTTATCATCTATCAATCTGAAAAAAATGATCTCTATCCCACTATAGCTGTGCAGTTTTAAGTATTTGTTGCTTGGACTTGTATAGTCTACTTTGTATCTCCTTTTCTTCCTCTTTGTTTTTTAGAAGTTCTCTCTTTTCTTTCTTTCTGAAAATTCCGTACCCTATTGGGATTTGGATCCCATCCCCCTTCCCTTCCCTCCTCCCCCCCAACCCCCTGCTACCCTTTAATTCTCAAACATTTCAACGATAGTTGAATGAGCATTCCTGATTTTCAGAAGACGATTCATTTGATTGCCTTTCAACCAGAGAATTTTTTGGGGAAGTTAATAATTGTATTGAAGTTTTGGAAGAAATTTAGAAATAGTTTATTAACAGGGTTTGAATCTAAGACCCTATGAAAGAAGGTGTCGAAGCATCAAGTTGCAAGATATCTTTTAGGGATCTAATATTATGGACTTTCCTGAAAAGAACCTACAATACTTTAAATTAGTTTTCTTCTTAATTTCATAATTACACTGACTTATTATTGACTTATGTTCCAGAAATTTAAATTGATTAAAAAAAGCACCAGAAGGAAAATAGGAACATAATGTATCTGAGAATCCATTAAGTGTTCGAAGAGTGTAAAACATACCAATAGATTTCTTGATGGTTCAGATAACAGATAAGTAGCTGGCTTTGAGAATAGTTCAGATGACAGAAGGTTGCAGTTGAAACAGTGAGAAGTACTGCAGCCATTAACGTTGCAGCAAAACAACAGTAGTAATTGTAGAAACCAAAGAGGAGATCATGGGTACAGAATCTGGTTTCAAAATGAGCAAGATTATAGACAACATATAATGGAAACCATAAATATAGATGAAGAAAGTTTGCCTAGTCACATATCTAATAAACATATAACTTTGTTAAATGAACATATAAGCCACAAGCATGGATTCAGCAATGGCACATTATAAGCAATATTAGTAAAAGGTCATTATGAAATATTACGGTGCCATATGAAAACACAGATACAGAAAATTATGTAAAGCTACTGACATATCTCCTTGTTTTATGTGTGCCTTAGTATGCAAGAAGAAAACAACAGCATTGACATACAGAATAATCAACATTCAACCAATCCAAATCCTTACTGCCATAATTGTCAACTGAGAAATTCTACATTTAGTAATGAATTTATTTTACTTGTAGATAATGTGTCATAGAGGATAATAGTATATGCATGTTAAAAGAAAAATAGTAAACCATATCACAAAAAAGTATTGCAAAAGGCCTAAAAGACTTGCGCTATAATTCTATAGCAAACAGACAGCCTAAAGACCAGATGTATAGAAAACAAGGAGCCTATAGTTACACAGAATGGCAATAAAACCAGTTAAACTCTCTAGTTTAGAATGTTGCGCAGTTAACAAATAACTATCCAAAAAATAAGAGTAGCATAAATGAGAATGCTGAGATAAGTGTAAGATGAGAAATGAGTGCACTCGTAGGAAGTTAAAGGTTACTCCTATTGGGAATAAAGTGAGATAATTCATTATGATGATTTGAACACGTGCGATAATAAGTGTGCAAATGAGGAAAAGTGATGGAATTACAGTTAACAAGGACATAAGGACTAAATTTCTATATTAGAAATTTAACATTTGGCATCATCACTTTAAGCACTTGTTTTCAGCATTTTCAGCAATTGGTATGAAGCACTTTCAATTTCAACACTCATTTTCTATTTTTTGATAGATAAATTCTCAATGTTCATGTCATTGTGAGTTTAAAGGGAATATTAAATATAGTTTAGTAACTTGTTAAAGAGTCCAAGTAATATTTGAGTTATAGAAAAAAACTTTAGCATTTTGTTTTATTTGAGTCTATTAGAGAGTGTAAGGGATATTTTTGTATTTTCTTATTATTCCTCATCTATATAAAAAGAGGGAACTCCAATTTAGGGTTAAGTCGCCTATTCTCTAAAGTCAGATATGGTATTAGAGTGATCCTTCTTCAATCATCACATGTGCATCCCTTATCATCTTCATGCACGACCATCACATCTTTTCTTCAACAAACACTCTCTCTTCCAATATTTTCTTCTTCTTGAAGTCTATCTCACCATCAAAACACTAGCCGCCAACCACAAAACCCTAGCTATCGTCCCATCAACCACCGTCCATCTACACCATCTTCTTTTTTTCCCTCTCTTTTTCACATCTAATGTGACCTGAATCCAAACCTTAAAAAAAAGAAAAAGTTACTATTCACGTGAACAGTACCACAGAGATATTGTTCACGAAGAATAGTCTATCAATCTGAAATTCTATTAATCTAAATCCGAAATTATTTTGGTCATATCTTGGTGCATCAAAATCCAGTTTTAGTGATTTAAGAGTCGATTCCTATATTTTTGGACATTCCAGATGCATTTGACAGGTTTTGTTTCAACTGATTCTACTTGAATTTGATAGTTTTACTACTGAGTTTGAGGATATCTCAAAAATCTTCTTTTTTGAGATTGAAGATCTCTCAAAGCCTTCAATTCTACTAAATTTGGGGATGTCTCAAACCTCTTGTGCTAATGAGTTTGAAATCTTTAAAATTCTAATTCTATTAAAGGAGATAAATATGACATGTCGTGTCAGTCTCTGTCGAAGTGTTTGAGTTAACTCAGATTCATGTTGCTTTGGTTTGCATTTTCGGTATCATCATCAATGATTCAGCAGATTGGCATCAATTTAGTGCTTGTTTTCAATAATTTTAATATTTATTTGTTTCTCATTTTTTGTTTAGAAAATTTTTTTTAGGACATGTTTTACTAGTTTTTTGATAAGTTGGGCATGATTCATATTTATGCTCTAACTTGAAGAGAAGTATTTCTTCTTCTATATAAAAAGAGGTAACCCCAATTTAGGGTTAAACCGTCTATTCTCTAAACCTAGCAGAGTCTATATAAAGAGAAAATTACTCATGATTGTATATTGTCGGAAAAAAGCAACACAGCAAGAACAACTAGTCAACATGCTCCATCTTAAAAGTTAGCATGTTGATAGGCTTTTCAAATGAGTTTCCTCATCAGTTTCCTATTTCAGTTCCAGGCTGCATCTTTATTTTAAGTTCTATTCTGGAGTTTTCAATTGACAATTTGGAGAAGAGAAAAATTCAGTACATTATTTCACCAAGAGTTACATCAATATATATATATAGGCACGTGGAGAGAAAAATAAGGAAACTATGCACGTCTAGATACAATGAACCACATGCCTTACAGGAAATTCAGATACAATGAACCACATGCCTCACAGAAGGTCCAGATATAAGTGACCACATGTCTATTAACACTCCCTTCAAACTCACGGTGGATCAAACACCGAGAGTTTGGACAAGACTATGCGAAATTAATGAGGTTTGCGCCTTGATGATCGAGATCGGGACGAGATGACGTAGCGGCTGCATAGGACAGAGGCCACAACAGGTGACGTGTGCATATAAGACGAGTCAACGAACGAGAACTGGATATCGACAAACGAGACGAGATGTGGGCAGAATCAGCCACGCAGGGCAGAAGCGATCATCGATGACACGTGATGAAAGAGGACAGAGGTAGAAGGGCTCATGAGAACTCGACAACATGAATTGTGCGGCAAAATGAACGAGAACAGAGATAGAAGGGCTCACGAGAACTTGACTACGTGTATTGTGCAGCAAGGTAGCAGAGGCAGCGTTCACGGACGAGGGAGAGAACTCGCAATGGTGGAGGCAAAACAGATTTCGATGGCAAATGTCGCGCTGGAGAGTTTTCGCGGAGGAGAAAGCCTCCATGCTAAAGGGTGAGGGCCGAGGGCGGCGCTGGAGTAAGATGTCGTCAAGATCGACAATAGCAGAAGATGAAGAGATGGCCCGACGCTAGGCATATTTACATGAACACGTCCTAGTGCAGACTTGATGATAGCGTAGAACGACGATTAGCAGAGGAATGACTATATTACCATGATAATTTGGAGAAGAGGAAATTTTAGTATGTTATTTCACCAAGGATTACATCAATAAATATAGGAATGTGGAGAGAAGAAAAAGGAAACTATGCACGTTCAAATACAATGAACCACGTGCCTTATAGGAGGTCCAGATATAACGAACCACATTCCTGTTAACACCAATTTTTAGTTTTGGAGATCATTTTAGTTTTTATTTTGTATGGTTGAGATTTAATATGAGTCCATGTATCTTGGGTTGGGATGCCCTATAAGTTGAGAGTTGTAATATGACTTTTATGCAATAATATTCTAGTTGTTTTCTTCCTCCTTTCTTCGCAATAATATTCTAGTTGTTTTCTTCCTCCTCTCTTCTAAATCTGAATCTCTACATATGTTATTATTTTTGTAACTCTTGTGACGATTAGTAAATATGTAGTTACAAAGAGTAATGAAATTTTCCTTCATAGTTCATCACAGAGGAGCAATATATGGAGTTGGCCTTTAAACAATAATCTTACAATGTTAGCTAGCCATGCGGAGAAGGTTAATATGAAAGTTAATAAAATACAATAGCTCTATTTTAAACATTGGCCAAAATTACTTTATTTTAACAAGAAAAGAAAAAGTGACAACGCAAGCCGAGAAAAAATCCTTACAGTGTCTCAGCTGTAGTAGATTTGATGCTAGGTTCTTGTTTCCAGCAACATCTGCTGTAATATTTTCAGGGACCACTATGGAAACTATGCTCTGATCAACATGTACTTCCAAGCTGTATATACTCCTACTTATTTCATGAAAGCTGAGGGAAAAAGGAGCACAGGGAAGTGTTATGGCACATTGCCAACAAAAAATGTCAAAATTGGTGATGAAGATTAAAGATTATCATAAAAAAAAGAAGATCTTGCCTCAGCAAATGACCTCCAGATATTGATATGGCTGAAGAATTGAAGTCAAACACTGGCTTAACAAACTTTATGAGGATTGGTATCTTGTGTTTTGTGGTTCTTGTATTGGAAGTTGTAGTCAGCTCCACATAAGGCCTTTCAGCATCTGCAATTCCATTATCATTTATGAGAAAAAGATAATCAAATTATTATGACAATACTGTCAATATATTTCAACCATCATATTCAGCCATTTAATATAAATGTGGTGTCAATTTGATAGTTTCTATATTTTCAGATTTATATTATCTGAGTCATGGAAATTACAATAGCAACATTCACTCATGATAATCTTGTCATTAATTAACCTGCAACTTCTTCAAAACCTGCTTTTTTTTTGTCATACGCCAAAACAGTGAAATTAAGTATCCTAATGATATTGTGAGAGCACTGGATGTGACACGGGTTCAGATCTGGCTATGACGTAACTAATCCTGATTCGGCAACAAGACTCCTACCCCATCAAGAAAAGTCCTTTCTTGTTGGGTAATGCATTTTGTGATAGGAGCTAGATTGACTCATTTTCAGCAATTCATAGGTTTGTCTTGATAGGAGAGAATCCAAGCCAATGAGAAGGGCCTTGGATTTGACACAAGAAGATTCATGGAGTGGCAAAAGGATCCTAGTGTGGACATAGTCCATGTTAAAGTTGTGGAGCCTGATTGTCAACCTTGACGGGGAATCGCCCTCGGAGAAGTATCACGCAGAAAGAACTGAGGCCAGACGTAGGGGAGTTAGAAAGTCAGAAAGTCGGCGGGGCCTCGGAAAAGTCTCCCGAGGACTGGACTACCTCGCTAACTCCCCAGTAAAGGCGTACTACAGACGAGTGTGAACAAGCTTGGGGTTTCATATGGAGGCATGTTCAGGGAGTGAACAGAGCAGAGAAATGCGGTCCAGCTTGGAAGCTTCACGATACAGAAAACTCAAGCCACGTGTTAAGGGCAGTTTAGGAATGTCACAACTTGTAACCCTAGCTTTCTTTATAAAAAGAGATGTATTGAAACTAAGGTTGTGGGTGAAGCTAAGAGAAATCTTAAGAGCTATTGTTCAGAGTGGATGTGAGATCTTCTTCGTCTCTTGTAATCTCTCGATAATAGTGAATTTGCAAGCGAATCCCTGATTTTTCTCTGTTTTTGAAATTTTCATGTAATTCTGGTGTTCTCTGTGTGCTATCTTTTTGATTGATCTGCGATCTTGTTCCTTTCTTTTGATCTAATCTGTTCTTGTTCATCGCCATTAAGAAAGTCCTTTCCCTAGCAGTCCAATTAGTGAGGATCAGATCTGACACGAGGTTTTGAGGAATTGCGGAGGGGTGGTTAGGAGTTTGCTCCCATCTTTTGACATCTAACTCATAAAATGAAAAGGGAAAAGAAATGAATTATTGTCTTCTCGTGGTGCAAATTGTTATACATTTTCATATATTCAGACAGGTGTTGAGTATTTTCCACCTATGTTTACACATTTCTCATATTCCTCTATATCCATTGCTGCCTAAATCTCGTCATGCCTTATTAAATCTTGATGAAGAATTTTTTTCCCCCTCCCTGTGGTAATCCCAGATACTGTTACATGGAACCAGCACATGCCAAGTTTCAAAATCAACACTTGAAATTGGAGTTTTATATTTGGTTTTGCTATTGCCCACACTTATTCAGTGTAAAAGCACGATAATTACATTTGGAATCTACAATAGTTTCAAACATTCATATTAACTCTAAAGGTTGTAGAAGATACCATAAAGGAATGTGACTGGAACTGATGAAGAACTTGGAGTTCCCTGTCTGCTAATTATGGAGCTTGTTTCACAGGTTACAGTAACTATAGCCATGCTTGATAGACTGCTCACCTAAAAGAAGAAAAGGTCAGATCAGAAAATAACACAAAAATGATCCTTCTGCACCATGTTCAAAAGTACCAGAATTGGCCCACCCTTGAGAGAAGGAAACTTACTTGTAACCAAACCGACGATTCCCAAGTCTATCCCCATTTGTAGGAGAAAGTGAGCCACTACTAGTATGAAGAACATTAAGAATTGCACAGACGAATTAAGGACTGGTTCTGAGAAATACAAATAAACTCTCAGGTCCTTGTGGTTGTTAGTTGCTTCAACTGTTCTAATCACGCCATTAAGATGAAGAGCTTTTTTGGATGTGAGTCCTCAACTGTACAGAAACATTTCTTCTATCTGAAGTTCCAAGTGGGAAAAGGATTTAAGTTCTTTGAAGAACTGGCACAAGAGTACACAACTAAGGAAGAGTAGCTAATGTGAGAATTGATACAAACAATATTAGAATGATAAATGACACATAGTTGATTAAGGAACTGGTCTCGTGCAAGATTTGCTTGAAACTGTGTAGAAATATCACCATTGCGTGCAGAAGGAATGAGTAAAAATTTACATTTTCAATGTAACTAATATGTTAAATAAATTATTCAAATAATCGTACAAAAGTTCACAGGTGAAAATTAGGCATGAAAAACATGGATAATTTATAAAGCGTAATTTGTATTTCTCATTAAAATCAGATAACTGACAATATTCAACATTTCTTTTCTTCTTGAAATTTAAAAATTTTGAAATATTTCATATTTCATAAGAAATCACAAAAAATCCAACTATAGTCATTTTACAAGCTTTAAATAGCTTTTTAATTCCCAGATTCTCCTAACAGGACAAAGAATGGGCAACTTTACCCTATCTCTAGTTAGTAATGATGCATCATCATTATTTACTTTTTGAGATATGAAGATGTATAAGATTTGAAGTTTATAAACAAAAAAAAACTGGAAACAAGTGTTCATATGGGATGAAAAGAACTTTTAGATTTATAGGATGGAGACAGATGAAGTATGCATACCAAATGTAAAAGGAAACTCGAATTTGATGTCCTGGTAAACCTATTTCCAGCAGCATCTGTACAAAAGTTCTTATCCATTACCAGCACCAATCGACCGTACTGTACATCAGTAGATATTGCCACCACGAGGGAAAATTCCAGATCAGGCTGAAGAACCTTCAGGGTTGATGGTATAACATGGCCAGCTCCATAAACAAGAAGCTGTGAATTAAGATGTAAATGAAAATTAGAAGCAATCTACATGTGTGGCTTAGTTATACCAACCATAGTTATAGGCTCGCACAGAAACACTTCAAAGCTAAGATCAAGGTTTAAAATCTTGGTATCGGTATGGACTGAATGGTTTATAGTTTCAGTATCGTCAACATCAATCATTAATATTAGCCATTAATATCAGTATATCAGCCAATTTTATTGGGTCTATATCGTCTAGAGTACCTCAAAACCTTATATGATATTATCGATATATATTGGAGTCGGCCAACATTTGAAATCTTGGTTAAGATTCTACCGCTTTGACGTCATTATATGAATAACTACAAGACTAGCTTTACCATATGCTGAATTCTACATGAAATAAACAACAACAACAACACACACATACACAAGCGCGCGCGCGCACACACACAGAGAGAGATACCTGATGTAATACCTTAGATGTCACCTAACAAAACTTAGCTAGAGTTTTAGCAAAAACCTACACTACGGCGCATCAAAACTCCAATCTTCCTATCATTTTTTTACGATCCGACCTTACATTATGATCTTTATGCCCCAAAACGTACACATATAAGAAATCATATTGTTTGGAGTTCATTTACTCATTTCAAATGGTTGAAATTTTAACGATTTTTCAACAATAAAACTATTAGATCAATGATTAAACGAACTTCAATTCACGTGATTTTACACACACACATGCACGTCTTAGGACATGGAAATTATGATGTGTGATTGGATCATGAAGAAATGATTGGGAGATTAAAGTTTTGATACGCCACTAACGGAGTTATGTCAAATGGCATTTGAGGGTGGGTGTGCGCGCGCGTGCATTAATCACATAAAATAGGATTCATCACATATGATTTATGCAAAGAACTTAAGTGTCACTCATACCTTATCGTGTTTTCTCAATATAATATAGAGGATGTTTTATTGGTGACTGCCTGCATCAATTTGTATTGCAATTTAGTCGAGTGATTGAATGTTAAAGCTATTATCTTTGAATTTCCTTTCCAGTCTATAGTTACTCTTTTTCTCTGGTCTGTTTTTTTCTTTGGTGTTTTTCTAAATGTACTTATTGCTTCAACCTTTGTGGATAGAGAACTAATGAACTTAACATATATTTATCATCTGCAGCAAGGATTTATGGATATGTTAAGATACAAATACACTAATACAACTCTCGAGGAAAGTCAGACATGGTACAAGCGGATACATGATAAAAAACACAGTATGCCTTTCAAGTAAGTATAATGGAACTTTCAAGTAAGTATAATGGAAAACATCAACAGATTAAAAAAACCCTAAAATAAATTAGACTGCAATAACAAAAAGGAACAATTACACATATACATTATTCATATTCAATGATCTAAAGATTGAAAAAACCAACCATCAGGTTCAATAAGAAATAGGATGGCTCACATATAATGAGAAGATTACAAAAAAAATATGAAAATCATACAAGAATAAGTACATGAATGTCTCTGCATTGAACCATCCCATGCGCTTTCATTTTTCCCAAAATAGATATCTAGCTCTATATGCATCCAATACATATTAGGTGTAAAACCTATACGGACAACATTTTGCAAAGTTATCAGCATCAAGCTTACGTTGTATTTTCTTGGGCAAAACGATTTGTACCCTGACATGCACCTAAAAGCAAGTCTCTATTCTTAATCCAAGCAATCAACAGTTAAGAGTCTATTTCTGCCCACAACTTATACATGTGAATAGCACAAGAGACGGAAAGACGATGATAAGTAAATCCCTGCTTCATTAGATGCATTTGTTGGCTCCATTTGTAGTAGAGTAGATTACTAAAAAACCTTGATCTATGATCTCAGAAAATGTCACCACAACCAGAGTGCAGAGAGTTCACCATTCTGCTTTTCCCTTCCAGCATGTAGCTCCTTATATGAACTGTGAAGAAACATTCAGCTCTTTCCTTCCAACAGGCACTTGATAGGAACATTTTCTTTCATTGCTGATGCACAGACCAGCTTAATGCTGGAGTTCAGAAACTACCACCCAAATTTCCCGTAATAGCAATCATGACGCACTTCTCCCTATAAAGAATTGGTGTGTGAGTCTATGTTCTACTCGAATTATTCCATACTTGTTTCATCCTTGTCATATACATTTTTTTACGATTAAAGATGTGTCTTTCTTTAGCTGGTATGTCATCTACAAAGATTACAGGGCATTTGAATATCCAAACCTGCATTGCACAGTTTGATCTCCCTCTACCACAATTAGCTGTTAGCTCGTATGCAACTGTAATTTGTCAGTTGGGTAAAAATGAAGCAGTGCATATTCTTTCCATTTATGTGCATAGACTAGTGAAAGTTGGCAACTTGCAGCATTAAAAACTAGAATTATTCACTTCTATAGCAATAAACTAAACCAGCAATTTCATACTAGAATGATATAAAGATAATGTTAAGACTTATTTGGATTAGAGTCTAAATTAATTTGGGTCTACTCAAGTCTAATTGGATATTATACACCCGCCTCTATAAGCCTATGTTGTTTGACCCAATAAAAAATTGATCAAGCCTAATGGTTTGGGTCTAAACTCGTTTCAATTACACTTAACCATTGGTGTAAATAATTTGTAACGCGAATCTCATCTACACATGTGGAAGACGTGATATTGATAAGGGCCTAGATCTATGATGAGTTGAATTAGGATTGTCTTGAGCCTATAAATATCATGAAATGGATTTTCTCTCCAATAGTATGACCTAATCTCTCTCTTGAAGGCCTCTCATCTTCTATAAGGACCAAGAAAAAAAACTCAGAAGCTTGAGAGAAGAATCTCCTCCCTCAAGTCCAACGTTCTCGAGATCGTGCAACTTTCGGCATCCTTTCATGATGGAATCAGGTATGCCTAAATCTTCCTTTCCTTTGATCTTAATAAAGAGGTTATTGCATGTATAGGATTTTATTTGGAATAATTATTAGATCAAAAATTAGTATCAGAGCCTTCTCTTTATCAGATCATCGGGATATAAAGTAAATCTTAATCTCGATCTATTAAATTATGCATCTCTTTATTTAATTAAACAAAGATTATTTTCGTGTCTCAAATAATTGAATTAAATTGATGAGATGATTAAATTGAATTCATGTATATATTTTTTGGATTAAATCTACGTGTTATTATTATTTTTTATTTTTCTGTGTTTTTATTAAAAAAGGGCAAGTTGTGCATAGATGCATGAAGCAGCGCATGCATGCGGAAAGTTCATGGATGCTTGCGCGTGCATGCGAAAGGTGAGCAGTTCATGACACTTGCGCATACGTGCGAGACGCGCGGCAACGTGCCGAGTCTGCTGCTGGCGTGAGCCACAGGCCACAAATAAAATAAAAATGGTTAATTGTTTCTTTTGGGTTTCCTAATTAAGCGAAATTATGAGATTAGCTGAGATTAGAAAATTTAGATATATAATTTTAATCTAATAAGAAACTACTCCGAATTAATCTCTTATTAAGTTTAAATTTAAATCGTTAGATTGATTGGGATTTTAGGGTTAAGATAGAATTCTTTATTAAGAAAATTTTAGGGTAGAATTTTAATCAAATAAAGAAACCTAATTTCAATTAATCCCACATTAAGTCAAGCAGGTTTTATTCAGTTTATTAAACCAACCCATTAACAAAACCTATAACTTAACCATTACGGGTCGGGTCTGATCCAGATCCGATAAGCACTGCAGACCCGTTTTGCTAATAGAAACTTCAATTATTACATGGTCATCTGACCTCTATTTTGGGCGTGTAAATAGTCGTTTCGAAGCTCTTGATGAGCATTATAGTATTACAGCACTAGACATGACAAAATAATAATTAGTTGCATAAAAAGACAATGAAGTATTTGCTTACCATAACAACATGTATCCTTACATGCTTTCGCTTCATCGATATCTATGTTATTGCTTGTATTACACCAGCATGATGAATATTGATATTTACTATAGTAGATAACACACAGATAAATATATATATACATGTTCAAGTTAAAAAATTTATAAAAGATCTTATTTGATTGCGTACATAATTCATGCGAACAATAACCGGCTCAAAAGAAGACTATTGTTTGGCCAAATTATGTACGACATTGGATACTTGATGTGATTAATGCAAGTGGGAGAACCTTGGTGTGTGGTAGTCGGCCCAAAGGAAAGTTGTCACACTATAAGCCAATATTGCATTACCCTCATCAACTAGTCCGATGACGGAACAAGATTTCAAATGCATAAATTTGTGTAGCTCATGTGTGTGGCAATCGGCCCAAAGGAAGGTTGTCATTATGACCGAGTCATTACATATTATATGGTCGATATAGATAACTTAAACTTCGGGACCAATCCTATAAATGGGCAGTGAGCTCAAAGGAAGGTCGTTCTCTTACATAAAACCTAGACTTTAAGATATCTATATTAGGCGAGTAAATATTGACATAAAGAGACACTTGTTCTGAAAGTTTGGCTAGAAGCTCAATCGGTCAGACTAGTTGCATTTTTTGAAATTCAAATTTTTATGGCTATTATAGTAGAATTTTATTGATTGCAATGTTTATGTTAAATTGATGAGAAATTGTACGCTTATGTAGTCTAAATTGAATGGTACAAACTTTAAGAAGTGACAAGACCCTATAAAAAATCGTTCTTAAATTTATGGACTTAGACTATCCCTAAAAACTGATGGACCTCTGCCGTTACTGATAAAAGTTCAGTTGAAGAAAAAGCCAATATAATAAGTGAGAGCGGTGTAATAAGATGTGTCTAGTGGTCATAAAATATTCTATTCCTATAAGTATTAGGGGTTTTATGCCTAATAAAGTCAGTGTTAAGAGTTTTTCAGTTGAAGTATCTGACCAGTTTATTAAATCAGATAAAGTTGAGGCCGGCACACATCTTAGCAAGCTCATAAATATGCTTTATAATGGCAAAGAAAACATAAGGGAGTATATTATTGAAATGTCCAATCTTGTTTCTAAATAAAGGCACTGAAATTGAAACTCTTTACAAAATTTTTAGTACATTCATTCTAATCTCTTTTCTTACACAGTATAACCCTTTTTCAAATTATTTATCATTCTCAAAGGAAAAAAGTGGAGTTTTAGCTCATCAGTTACTGTGTCCGAGAAGAAAGATCGAAAAAAAAAGACTGAGTGCTTACTTAGCATTCAGGGTAACACTTCTAATAAGAAAAAAAAATGTAACTAAAGGGAGGGATATAAACACCGCTACAGTTATGATCTTAAGTGGCAAAAGTACAAGAGAGGAAGCCTAAAATCATTGCATGCTTTTTTTTAAGAAAGTAAGCCACCTCAAGTAGGATTGCATAAAGTATCAGAAATGGCTAATTAAAAAGATATATCTCATATTTATATTTGTTTTTAAATCAATTTAGCTTTAGTGCAACTCCACACATGATGAACAGATAATTCAAATAATTAATTCAATGTGAAACTTCCAAACTCAAGGGAGGCCCAGCCCAGCTGAGCGATACATATACATGGGTGATGGAAATAAAGCTGCAGTTGAAGCTATTGAAGGTTGTAAGCTTAGATTAGATTCTGATTTTTTATTTATATTTGGATGAGACTTATATGTACCATTTTTTTAGGCGAAATCGTATTTTTATTTCATAGTTAGACAGGTATGGTTTTACTGTCACTCTTGTAATGAAATGGTTAGTCTACTTTTCAAATCTAAAGTTGTTGGTACTAGAATTTTGATTGATGGCTATATAAATTGAAGCTTCATGCTTCATATC
Organism: Agave tequilana; assembly: GCA_038442645.1. NCBI lineage: Eukaryota > Viridiplantae > Streptophyta > Magnoliopsida > Asparagales > Asparagaceae > Agave > Agave tequilana. The sequence continues at coordinate 64,110 of JAVJIF010009777.1, forward strand.
CTGAATCTTTAAATATGGAAGCCTAGGCACTGAGCGAATATTTAAAGAAATATTAGAAAGTCTAGTGCAAGACGGAGTTCAAAAATCTTAGATTTGGTGAAAATTTGGTGCTAGATGGAGTTCAGGAGTCTTAGACTTGGTATATACAAACATTTGTGGTCCATTCCCAAAGCTTTCTGGAATGGCCGCAGATACTTCATCACCTTCACGGACGATTACTCTCGTTATAGAAACCTATACTTGATTCATGAGAAATTCCAATCATTGGACATGTTTAAAATTTATAAAGCTGAAATTGAAAATTAACTAAATAGAAAAATTAAAACCGTTAAATCTGACTGTAGTGGTGACTACTATGACAGATGTAACGGATCAGGTAGATGTCCAAGACCTTTTATCAATTTTCTATAAGAGTGGCATTGTCGCTCAGTACACCATGTCAGTGACACCTCGTCAAAATGGTATTGCTGACGAAATTGCACACTAAAAAATATGGTCAAGAGTATGATAACTCATACTACTCTACCAGAGTTATTATGAAATGAAACCTTAAAGACGATTGTCTACCTCTTTAATAGAGTACCTAGCAAATAGTAACTAAAATCTTATATGAGTTATAGACTGAAAAACTCTCAGCAGTAGACATCTCTATGTTTGGGGTTGTTTAGTTGAAGCTCGACCATATATGCCACATGAGAAGAAAACGAACTCAATGACAGTTAGCTATTTCTTCGTAGGGTATTATAGAGGTCTAGAGGCTTTAGGCTTTACTGTTCCTCCATAAAGAATATAATAAAGACGGATAATGCTATTGAGAATATTCAGAACAGTGAGAGTCAACTAAATAAAGATTTCACATTTGAATAAGAATATATTGTAATACACATGACAACTGTTCCAAATGATGAAGTAGTTGTTCCGCTTTAGCATGAAAATACAGTTGTACCCTTATAAGGTACAGATACAATTCATCCTGAAGTAAATCCTACTGATAAGGTAAAACCTAAAAATTCTCAACCACAAGTGCCTAAGAGATCAGCCAGGGAGAAGAGATCAGCAATTGCAAATGACTATATAGTTTATCTTCAAGAGCATGAGTTTGACATAGGGCTAGAGGATGACCCCACATCCTTGAATGAGGCCAAACTCAGCATTCACTCCACTAAATAGTGAAATACTATGAATAATGAGATAAAATCCATGAAGGATAATGATGTTTGGGATCTGATAGAGTTGCATAAGAGAAGAAATGGAATGGTTGTAAATGAGCATTCAAAATCAAGTTGGATTCGAAAAACAACGTCGAAAGATATAAGGTACATCTTGTCACAAAGAGATTCACTCAAAGAGAGGACATTGACTATAAATGACTTTCTTCCAATTTTCATAAATGATTCTTTTAGAATTATCATGGCACTAGTGGTTTCTACTAAAGAAATCCATTTATGGTCAAGAAAGCATTCCGTCAATGGTATTTTAAATTTGATCAAGTAATATTCGATTTTTGTTTTAAAGAGAATGTAGCTGATCAATGCATTTACCATAAATTTAAAGGGAGTAGACTTATATTTCTTGTGTTATATGTAGATGACATTCTACTAGTAAGTAACGATATGGCTTTTCTACTTGAGACCAATAGTTTTCTCTCAAAGAACCATGAGAAGAAAAATCTTGGAGAAGCTTCTTTTGTAATAGGCATCTAGAATCAACGTGACAGGACACGTGAAAATTAGGTTTGTCACAAAAAGGCCTATATCGATAAGATAGATAGATATGGCTAAAAATTGCTTCCAAGATGATACACCTGTCGCTAAGAGATATAAGTTGAGTCTACTCCAATGTCCCAAGAACAACCTACAGAAAGTGCGAATGAAAGACATTCCATATGCATCGGCAGTTGGAAGTCTGATGTATGCTCACGTTTGGTCCAGACATAGCATATGCCACTGAGAAACTTGACATATAATTGATCAATCTTGAGATTGATCAGTAGAAGACTGCCAAGAAGTTAATGTGATATGTATAGAGGATCAAGAACTACATGCTTACCTATTAGAAATTTGATCAGTTGTAACTGGTGGATACACATATTCAGAATATGCTAAATGTATTGATAATAGGTGGTTCACTTCAGATTACGTTTTTCTGATTGCAAGAAGATGGTGGATTTAGTTAGGAGGTCATTACAGCTACACTGTGATAATAGAGCTACATAGCTTTACCGCAATAGTGACAAGAGTTCAGCAAAGTCGAATACATCAACATCAAGTTTCTTGTCATCAAGGATACAGTTCAAAATCATATTGTGTCCGTTGATAGCATTAGTACTATTCATAATATTACAGATTCACTCACTAAAAGACTTTCATCTAAAGTCTTCTTAGAGTATATTGCTTATATGGGAATGGTTAGTCATGATATCCTGGTTTAGTGAGAGCGGATAATTTTATATAACAAATATTATTTCTAAATGCATTTTATGTATATTCATTGATCCCGGTAATAAAATGATAACTGCTTTCTTCAAATTCTTTTTGAGTTTAATCTACGCATTTGAGTTTGTTAGCAGTTGGACTCGTTGGAGTCATAAAGATAAACTCGTTGGAGTAATAAAGTGGAATCAGTTGGAATTGTACCTTATTCGATCAGAGGACATTTTCATGCCACATGTCCACATTTGATTTATGTCGTTAAGGGTTCTTAAACTTGTGATGTGAAAGGTCCTACTTCGATAATATGAAGGTAATGACCGCCATGTTCGGTGGCAGAACACTTAATAACCAGATTGTTTTGAGACATGCTTTATTGACGGTTAAAGTTTTGATACCATAAAGTTATGTATAATATCCTTCTAGTATGACTAGTTTGGCCCAAGGGGGAGATTGTTAGACTTATTTGGATTAGAGTCTAAATTAATTTGGGCCTACACATGTCTAATTAGATATTATACATCCGTTTTTATAAGCTTATGTTGTTTGACCCAATAAAGAATTGATTAAGCTTAATAGTTTGGGTCCAAACTCATTTCAATTACACTTAACTATTGGTGTAAATAAAATTTGTAATGTGGATCTCCTTTACATGTGTGGAATGCGTGATATTGCTCATGGATTTAGATCTATGTTGAGTTGAACTAAGATTGCCTTGAGCCTATAAATATCATGGATTGAATTCCCTCTTCACCACTATGACTTAATCTCTCTCTTGGAGGTCTCTCATTTCCTCTAAGGATCAACAAGAGAACTTAGTAGCTGGAGAGAAGAATCCCCTCCCTCAACTCCGGCGTCCTCGAGATTGTGTAACCTTCGGCATCACTTTCATGATAGAATCAGGTATGCCGAAACCCTCATTCCCTTTGATCTTAATAAAGAGGTTATTGCACGTATAGGATCTTGTTTGGAATAATTATTAGTTCAACAGATAAAGGATAAGCATTAAATTCTTTTCTAAATGAGCTGATTTCTACTTACATTACAGTAATCTGATGAGCACCTAAATCCACCTCCACCACTGCAAGGTTTATTGAAAGCTATACGAACAGACACGTTTGACATGCTTGTAAAAGATGTAGCAGCTGAAACATATGCCGTAGGAAGAACTGTATCTACAAAATGAAAGAAAAGAAATCCAAAATTAAAAAAATAAAGGGAAAAGGTAATTGTGCATTAACTTATTTGGCTGATGGACATTTAGTCCACAACCGAAAGTGCCTCAATCTACATAACAGGGCATAGTTTTATAAGATTAGTTTATCCATGAATTATCCTCCAGGTTGCTTTTTATTATTTAAATAGGAATTAACAAAATCAACAAAATTAAATAAGGATTATCCTTAACATACTCTAGTATTTTGTATTTTCAGGAAAAAAATTGTTAATCATTCCATTAGGTCGACTGATTAACATTTTCATGACTGCCAGTTGGTTTCACAGACTTGGTGAACACTCTAAACTTCAAACATTAGGAATGAACTACTTATCGAAATGATCCTTTTTGTGTTGTCCCAAATTATTATCAACATATTTCTGAATCAAGGGCATGCATACTATTCAAGGGAGGTCCTCTTATAAGAAACATAATTAGATAATTTGACGTTTTCATCATTTCATGCTTAAATAACTGCAGGATTCAAATGAGACATTGTGATGTGTTCAAACTTGATAGTTACAGTAGAAGGCACAGGACATCAGGTAATAATAGGTGACAAAGGAAATGGATTCTCATATTAATGCTGATTAGTCATTTGGTGTAAGGATTTTTTCCCCCACATATTTATTTGTCTAGTGATCAGTTTGATCATGTAAACAACATGTTAATAAATAATGCAACCATTAAATGCACAGAGAGCATGCTTGCTCCAACAGGGGTTGAGTTCACCTATGGAAGAGAAATGTCAAAGAAACTTGAACTTATAGAATTATGAGCTGTAATGAAACTAAATGAGAATACAGAGGGCAGTTTCTTAACCAACGGTCCACTTATGGCTAGCGCACTGAGATCCATTGGTGCAGACCTCAAACGTATGGCCTCCATCATGCAAGCCTTTGAATGACACTTCTCTGGACTTACAGTCTGAGGAAGCATCGTTATCCAACTGCGTTGATGTGAATATAGGCATAATTAGACAATTAAGAGAAGGAAAATTATACATATACATTTCTATGGACTTTACATATAATATCTGTGAGGATACCAGAGATTACAAGGAAATCCTTTCATTGTTAATGGTACTTCATAACTTGTCATTATCAATTCACTATCCAAACTATAAATGCATGTATCCTACGATTCGAGTAAAGGAAACCAGTAATTCATGTCCTCTCCTCTCACCAAAGTGCCTGATGGTACATAACTACAATCTCTACTTAATGGCAGACTCAACAAGAGATTTATGATTAACTATTTAAACTTTCTAGTCTCTATCGAAGAATTTGTGAAATGCTTCCCAAGGGAAGCGAGTTTTTCTTGGCACTGGAAATCATTTAGCTTCAAGCACATGCATTCAATAGTCTCTAATTGCATTCCAAAAACTCACAAGTTCATCAAAATAAGAATATTCACCAAATCTCTTGAAAAACCAAGGTGTATATTAGAGAATCTCCTAAGATGAAGTAAATTTGTACGAAAAATAAATGGGCATGCATGTATGGGCACTTCAAAATAACAGAAATAACAAAATGAACAATAAAAATTATTAAACAAGTCTCAGAAGAATAATAACAAGCGACTTTCAGGTGATAATCAAAAGAAGAAGAAGAAGAAAAAGAAACTACCAGAAGTAAAAATCTCCCCAGATTTCTAATTTCCCACACATAAGCAGCAGAAAATCATTAACCATTATAAGAACTTTCTACCCACTCATGCAGAGACCTTTTCCGCCAAAATGCAGTGCCATTCAGTTAGAACTCTCACAATATGCAAAATACCCAAACAAGCAACAAATTGGAGTCAACAAACCTTGCAGGTGATGCTACAGTCGTTGCAGAGACCCCCATTCTCCCCTTTTGACACCTCGAACCCAAATGAGGCTGAATCCAGTGGTGACAGCGGCAATGGAGCCTTCACAAGCCTCACATTGAAACCATCATCAGCAAGAGCTCTTAGAGAGAGAAAGATGAGGACCCAAGAGAGGAGAAGCAGCCAGGAGCCTCTCTGGCTCAAACCCATCTCAGAGAGAACTCTGTAAGGCTTTCCTCTCCTTTTTTTCCCCCCAGTCACTCAATTTGTATTGTGACTTTGGCTTGTGGGAAGATGCTGAATTTTTTTTTCTTGTTTTTCCCCATATTATATTATTCTTGTTCTTGGAGTTTCGAGTTAGTGATAAATGAGAGTGAGAAAATGGCAGTGGGATTGGGGACAGGGATTCTCGGTGCATTCAATGCTTGGGCTTGTAGATTACTCAATTAGAGAGAGAGCGAGCTTGGCTGTGAGGACTGAGGAGTTTGCTAAGAGATATAGCGCATGAGACTGACCGTTTTGGAACTAAAATTATTATTTTTTTTTTTTCTCTCTGATGGTGTTTTAAAAAAGGAAATATTAATCGGGAGAGAAATCCCTGTTGGTGTTTCTGGGTGAGAAATTAGAGGTCTGCCGGAAATTAAAAGCGATGTTTTGAGGTGCAGTGGTCCAATATTGGATGAATTTCTAGTGTCCAGAAATGAAAAGGATAGGTGTCTCTGATCATGAATTTTCCCAAGTTCACTTTATTTATTTTTTTAACAACAGTTATTGTGAGATAAGAAACATTCTATATTTTTTTTTATCAGTGAGTCAATTTAAAAAAACATTCATCTTGTTGCAACATCTATTAAAATATCTGACGTGTCAAGTAAAGCTGATCACATAGTTTTTGACAAAATATATTCACCTATGAGTAGAATTTCACATTAGAAAGTGAATAGAAAAATGATGAACTTACATAGAAAGTTGAAATCAAGATCGTTTTAATTTTTGGGTTAAATTAGTCATTAGCCTCTGCTTAACATTTATCATGTCCGGCTGTAGAAGTCTATTTTTCCCTTACAGTGGCATTAGAAAGTAGGGTCTGACAAATGCTTGCGGATTAGGGGTGAGCAGAGTTCTGTTAAAACCGAAAAAATCGCCCGAAACCCGAAAACTGAAACCGGTCCGAACTGAACCGCGTAAATTTGTTCGGTTTCGGTATCGGGTTCCGAAACCCGAATCGAACCGAATTAACCGATTCAAATTAACCCAACACAGTTTTGCGTCAATACAAGCAACATTCATGCTTTTATAATGATGTTGATGTATGTCATGTCAAGCATGCACGTGTTTATGTCGTGAGTACACAACCCTAACTTTTCAAAATCATTTAAATGTTTGAATTAGTGAAACATTTCATGCAATAAATTCATGAGATGTTCACATTTTTGTGTAATATTAAGGTTATTGTTTGCATATTGTTTATGTTTTTCTGAAATATTCTGTTATATGCAATGGAGTATTACACGTCTCTTTTAAATATCTAATGTAGATATATTTTAAAGCTTTTCTTAAAGCATTTTTGAACTTTTATGCTCGTCTAACTTTTAGAAGCTAGTTTATTTTTTAAACCAGTGTCCGCATGAGAAAAATATTGATCACGGGAAAAAGATTCATAATCAAGTTAGATTTGATGAGAAGGTGCGAAGTTGAGATGGGAAGTTCGACGACGAGGTGATCCCCCAAATTAACCGAGCCGAATCGAACCGAACGGTTCGGTTCGGTTCGCGTCATGACCTTGTTCGGTTCAGTTCGATTTTGTCAAAATTGGCAAAACCCGAACTGAACCGACCGATTCACCCCTATTGCGAATCGTGAAGAGGAAATTGAGGTGAAGACCTAACAACTTAAACTTTTACATCAAATTGATACCTAATCTCTATTCAAGCTCCACCGTATTCTCTTGGAAGTCGATTATTCCCCAGTCCTCTTGAGTCTCGACCAAGAGGATAGCGGGCCACACAGCTAAATTTCTTGATGATCAGAGAATTTAAATAGTGTTTGGATATAGAGGAAAAATAAAACTTCCAGATAATCTGCTAAATGCACATGTTAATTTTACATGAGAGGAAATTTTACTTTGAGCAATATGCTCATTATCCTTTGACCTTGACTAAATCATAATGAGCCACATTGTTGCTGATCTAGCACCGACCAAACAACAAAGAAATACCGAGTTGAAGACTCGGCAGCGGAAGCGAAAACGTAGAAGCTCTTCCACTAGAAAGCAATTGAAACTAAATTACCACACAACCAAAGAACACCAAATTTAAGTGGTTCGACAATGTACCTACGTCCACGTAGAGGACGGGAGAAATCTTTATTGAAAAAAGAGAAGAAAATATAAGAGTTACAAGATCTCTCTCACACAACTCTCAATGGCGGATATCTGAAATTTTGACACACCTTCAAAAGGCCACCCCAAAGAGTTTATATAGACACTTAGGATGATCTTAGTCCAATACAAACTCCAATAATCAAATCAGCACCGCCTCAGAGAAATAAAAATCTCGTATTCAAATCAAAGCAGGAAACAAAACCATATTAGAAAACTGCTAGAACCCGTATTAGTCGATTAGGGCTAATCATTAGTCGACTAACAGTATTAGACGACTATACTCAGAATCTAATCGACTACTGTAATGCAATATGAGAATCTAACTTTCTATTGTAGGGCTTAGTCGACTATACCAAACTTTCAGTCAACTAGCTCATGACCTAGTCGACTAATATGACCTATTAGTCGATTAATAACATGCACAAAGCATGTACATGTCCGTGCTTGATTTGTGAAGCTTGTAACACCTTCACCTAAACCTAAATTCTTCTCTAATAAATATGAGGCACTCCAAATACTAATAGTCTCCACCTTGACTCACGTTCATTGAATCTCTCCATAGAAATTGGCCTTTGCTTTATTCGCCTTGCTTTCTCCCCCCTTTTGTGACTTCACATGGCTCTTTCCCAAGAACCCGTTCGTCACTTTATCTTTCGAGAATCTTGATGAAGTTCAGAGATGCTCTGAACTTCTCCACCGGTATGGTCTTCGTCATCATATCCGCAGGATTCTTCTTCATGCTAATCTTTATCAAATCGATCACCTTATCATCCACGACCTACTGACGTATCTTGTGATATCTCACGTCAATTTGCTTCATCCGCTTGTGATATATGTGATCCTTAGCGAGATGAATCGCACTCTGACTGTCGCAATGAACCCAAACTAAATCTTGTATGATACTAAATGTCTCAATCAATCCTATCAACCACAAAGCATCCTTTGACGCCTTAACTACAGCCATGTACTCGACTCTGTCGTTAAAAGAGCAATTGTATCTTACAACTTTGTCTTCCAACTAACGATGCACTCAGCTACTGTAAACACATAGCCCGTCATAGATCTTCCTGATCAAGATCATCTGCATAATCTATATTAACATAGCCTTATAATTCCCTAGGCTTCCCCATTTCTAGTCTCTGAAATATCAAGTCTGATCTTGCAGTCCCTCATAGATATCGTAGCGCCAACTTTACTGCTTCTCAAATTTTCTTTCGTGGGTTTGATATGAATCGACTTACTGTACTAACTGCATAAGCTAAGTCAGACCTAGTGTAGACTATAACATACATGAGTGATCTCATCGCACTAAATATGATACTTGAGACATCTCCTCCTCCTCTTTCAGTGATTGTGAACACTGCTTGGAGGATAATTTGAAGTGACCTGCCAAAAGAGTGGTGACTGGTCTTATTTCTGCCATGTTGAATCTTTCCAACACCTTGAGAACGTAGTTCTCGGGGGATAGCCAAATCTTCCTAAGCCTCTGTCTCGAGTGATCTCCATACCGAAGATCTTCTTGGCTTCTCCCAAATCCTTCATGTCAAATTCCTTCTTGAGTTTAGCTTAAGCTTCTGAGCATATGTCTTATTTCTTACAGCAATCAGCATATCATCCACATAAAACGGTAAATATGTCAGATCATTACTCTACTTAAAATAGATACAACTATCATACTCACATCGGTTGCATTTGGCCTTGATCATGAAAGAGTCAGACCATTTGTACTACTGTATGGGAGACTGCTTAAGTCCATAGAGGAATTTATTTAGAAGGCACACCTTTTTTTCTTTACCTTCCTGAATATAACCTTCAAGTTGTTTCATGTATATCTTCTCCTCCAGCTCACCGTGTAGATACGTTGTTTTGACGTCCATCTGCTCCAACTCTAAATCAAACTGAACAACTATCACCATGATATCCGAATAGATATATGCTTGACAACATGAGGAAAAAATCTCATTGTAGTCAATACCACCTTCTAAGCATGTCCCTTGGCAACTAATCTTGCCTTGTATTGCTTATTGTCCTTCTTGCGAAAGACTCATCTGCAACCTATTATCTTGGAGTCCTTTGGAAAATCGACTAATGTCCATGTTTGATTTCTATCTAAAGACTTTCTATCTAAAGACTCCATCTCTTACTCCATTGCTGTAATTTACTTACCGTGGTCATCTTCTCGATTGCTTCCCTGTAATTTTTAGGTTCTCTTGTTTCTATTACTAATGTGAAAGAGACAAGATCATCTTCCCAGTCATACCTTGTTGGTCGCATCGTAACTCTGATTGACCACCTCAATGGTCTAGGTTGCTCTTGGTAGCCTCCTGTTCATCTCCATCTGAATCTGAGGAGTCCTCTTCTGACCCTTCAAGCTTTTAGGGCTCTTTGAGAACCAACTCCCTTTTTCTGAGTGTCTATCGAACTGTCTGAAGCTCTACCTTGCGCTTTATCCTCTGTCTCTGACTTTTCTTGCAATATTGATTCTTCGTTAAAGATCACATCTCTGCTGGTAAAGGCGCTCCTTTTCTCAGAATCCTAAAATTTGAAACTCTTGACTCCTTTGGTAAAATCGATGAAGATACACTTCATAGACTTGGACTCCAGTTTGTTTCTTTTCTGACTATCAACCAAATTATACGCCGGGCAATCAAAAATCTATAAGGTTGAATAATCCACAGACTCTCCTTGTCATATCTCATCTGAGATCTGAAAACTAATAGTTGTTGATGGTGACATATTTACCAGATAACTCACATAATTCACCGCCTCTGCCTAAAATCCTTCTGACATGTCAGCCTGTAATCTGATACTGCTGGCATGCTCTGTAAGTGCCTGATTCATGCGCTATGCTACTCCATTTTGTTCTAGTCGCCTTAGAATACTTAGCTGGTGTTTGATATTCTTGCTTGCTAAGTAATCTTTGAATTTTTAGATGTATACTCGCCTCCATTATCGGACCTCAAGACTTTCACCTTCTGCCCTGTCTGATTTTCTACCATAGTTTTTCACTTTTTGAACTTCTGAAATACTTTTGATTTTTTCTTTAAGAAGTATACCTAAATTTTTCTTGAAAAATCATCTATGAAAGTAACATAGCACCCCCAATAGATGTTACAGGCGAAGGCCCCTACACATCTGTGTGAATGAGATCTAGCACGCCCTTTGTCTTATACTGTGATGTAGAGAAAGATACTCTATGTTGCCTATCTATAATGCAAAATTTACAAAGATCAAGTTTGCAATATTTGATACCAGGTCGAGCATTCCGTTTGTGTAGGACTTGAAGATCTTTCTCGCTCATGTATCCAAGACACATGTGCCAATAATGATACTTCCTGTCAACTTGTACAATTTTGCTATCCGTTTTCCTTTGGGAATTGTCATGGAGCCTCTAGTAACTTTGATTCCTCCATCTGCATCAGAAAACTTATACCCTCGAGCTTCCAAAGCTCTCAACGAGAGAAGATTTTTCTTTAAATCTGGAACGTTTCGTACATTTGTGAGGGTTCAAACTTGTCCATCGAACATCCTCATATGGATGTTGCTGATGCCAACAGTCTTATGTTGGCCCAAAGGTCGATCACTCTAGTTTTAATGATGATTAACTCATGTAGTTATAGTACTAATGATCTTGTGTTTATATAATTTTAGTTATTGATCATGATCTTCGTAGGTACTTAACTTCAACAAAGGAGTTTTTGAGCTAACACATGTAGATTCAAGAGCTCGCACGTCAAGATCGCATCTAGCACTCGGAGGAGTCAAGCTCTTTGGATTGTGTTTGGATTGAGACGGCTTGGAGAACGAGTTCTACAAGAAGACTTCAGTTTGTTTAGTTTGAGTTTGTGTTTAGATCTTGTGTAAAGATAGATAGTCTTATATGCTCAAGTTCACACACACAAGTTCAATATGTTTGGTTTCGTTTACCTGGTTTTGGATTTCAAATATACACATATATGATTTTCATGAATAGATAGAATCAAAACAAGTTTACATGGTTTAATGTATATTAGATTTCATCTATATACATATATGATTTATATGATGATTCTATTTCATGTATTTGGAGTTTTGTAATTAACAAAACCCATTTTGAATTTTATGTCAAAAATATAGATATATCATTTTTATGTGTAATGGATTCTATCTAAATACAATTTTCTTCAAAAGAATTTAAATATCTTGTTTTTGTATTTATACAAGTTTGAGAAAAATCAGATTTCTATTTCAAAGTTTGGTTTTCAGAAAATACGGTTTTTATGTTTAAGCTTAATTTCTATATCACAAAAATAGTTCAAATAGTTAGTAATATGTGTTGATTTTTGGTCACACATATTTGTTCTTCAAATATTAATAAGGAACTGATTTTTGTGAAATTTATGAGAATTTATGAGATTTTATTGAAGTTAAAATGACTAAGTTTTAATATCCTTGATCCGTGCCAGAACCAGCTGGCGGTCGACCGGTCGGTCGACCGATATGCACAAGAAATGTGCACAAGGCCAGCCTAGAAGGCCGGTCGACCGGGCGGTCGACTGAAACTACCCTAACTCTCGGGTAGCGCCGGTCGACCGGGCGGTCGATCGACAGGCTGTGCTCCACTTCTTCTTCAATTATTGAAAATAATATATGTGCTTTGAAGAAAAATGTAGATTGTTTTGGCTCCACTTTAAGCCATTGTGCTATGAATCACAAGAAATTGGAATCCATGTTTCGAAAGAAACAAGTTTCTCATATGCATGTGTCATCATGCTCAAACGCATGATTGTATGTATGTTCATGTGTGCACTTGTACACATTGTGGACATATGTGCCACCTTGCAAAATTTTGTTATGATAGATTAAATGTTTCAAATTTTGCAAAAATTTTTTTGAGTTAGGAAAGGTGCTAACCCCTATGAACCCAAAAGGATATGGGTACCAAAATTCACCCCTATTGTATTTGATGTAGGTGTGAGCTCTCACATGAGGTGAGGGTATTGGTGCCTTGATGGTGGATGCATATGAGCTTGATGGACACTACAATGGATGCATCACCTTCAAGGATGTTTGGTAGGAGGACCATCATGGTTTAGTGACCTAGATATTAACCCTATTGGTTTTGATAACTCTCTAACTCCCTATATATGTTTACATATTTTCTTATTGATGATTTTTAGCATATCTTGGTTTTTCGTATTCATTATGTTTAATACAATGTTTATTAGACTTGTGATATACATATGTAGTATTTGAGATACACCCATATTTATTTAACTATTATTTTGTGTTCTCACTTTAGTTTAGCTATTGTGTATATCCTAACTCTATAGCACGTGCATTTACTCTAATGATCATGTTTGTTTATGTTTTTACACTTCATATTTTGATTACATGTTTAGATGGAACTTTATTATAACTTTTGATTATGCTTGTACAACTAATGAGTCACATTTGTTTATCATGTGTTTGTACTTTATTGCTCATTTGTACCCATTGGATGTACTTGTATAACCCAGTTTTAATGATTCTTTCATTTATACTTGTTTTTCGGTTTTTGTATATGTTTAGCTTCATGTATATGTTACTTTTGTCTAAAATTAATAAATATACGTGTACATCCTTGAGTCAATTGCCTTCATGCAAAATTCTATTATGGACTCATTTATATTTGGATATATATGTATACCTTTAATCTCAACAAAACATACATGTACCTTGATGCTTGTTTAGTTTTGATGAATTTCATATTTTTGATAAAAAAATTTCATGTTTATTTTGAACCTTATTGATTACTTTCCTGAATATGCTATTTACATGATTCATGTGCACTCACATTCTTTTTATTTACTCATGACTTTATTTTCATGAGCATTTATGAGCTTTATAGATTTCAAGTGTCAACTCTTGTGTTTTAACATGCTTCATGAAATATATGATTTTTTCATGTTTAAAGGATCTTTAACTATTTTTCAAAAATTATTTTAAACTAGTTATTTATTTTTCATTTGGTAGTGCTTTCAATCTATAACTATTTTCAAACTCTTATTTTTGAAAACCCTACCAACCAAAGGGTGTACCTTGTATACTCTTATTGAATATTTTTTAAACTTGTGCATGAATAGGATGGTAGGTATGAGTTATACACATGATTTTCATGGAATTTTATTTTTATATACTCATATTTGTTTTCTTATATATGTATGTTTCAAATTTCAATTAGTATCAATTTCAATTAGTATTCCCTTTTTCAACATACATATATATGACTTGATTGAGCTTGTTTTACAATGTCTTTACATTTTTAAAGCACAAATTTTATTTATGTTAAGCTTGATTTTATTCAAAATGTTAATTGGTATCTTTACAAACTTATACATTGATTTTAATTGGTATTTATTTGGTATCAAAATATAATTCATATTTCACCTTCAATTGGTATCAAAATCTTCTATTGGTATCTTAAATTTTTTTTTAATAGTACCAACTTTTATTTTGTCAACTACAATTTGATTTCATTGGTATCATAATTCATTTTGTTGACTTCAAGAAATTTCAAAAATTTTAAAAAGTGATTTCAAAATTTGTTGATATGTTTTGCTATATGTAAGGGGAGCTTAACATCTTCTCTATATATAGATTCAGTTAAGTGTATCTCACATTGAGGAGCTTGACCTCTCTTCTTTATTTGGTATATGTGTGTAGGGGGAGTTTAACTTCTCCGCTTTTACATTGTATATTATATTTTATGTGGGTTAGGGTCTAGTCATCCCTTCTTCATGTATTGCGTGTATGCAGGGGAGCTAACTTTATGTCTCTCCTCTTTATGAATGTATATCCCATATACATATTTATTATTTGATTGTCCTCACCCCTTTATTGATGAATTGACAAAAAGGGGGAGAAGAATTTATTGAGTTTATATATGCATTTTATATCTTTACTTATGCATAAATATTTGTATTTAGTTATGCATTTCATTGAATATTTATTTGTTTATTGCTATGCATGAGTTAAGGGGGGATTCTATGAAGCTTAACTTTAATCTGTGCATATATAACTCTATTAGTTTTATCATCATCAAAAAGGGGGAGATTGTTGGCCCAAAGCCCCATCACTCTAGTTTTGATGATGATTAACTCATGTAGTTAAAGTACTAATGATCTTATGCTTATATAGTTTTAGTTATTGATCAATATCTTACTAGATGCTTAGCTTCAACAAAGGAGTTTTGGAGCTAACACATGTAAATTTAAGAGCTCGCGCGTCAAGATCGCATCTAGCACTCGGATGGAGTCAAGCTCTTTTGATCGTGTTTGGATCGAGTTGGCTTGGTGAAGGAGTTCTAAAAGAAAACTTCGGTTTGTTTAGTTTGAGTTTGTATTTAGATATTGTGTAAAGATAGATAGTGTTGATATGCTCAAGTTCACACACACAAAAGTTCAATATGTTTGGTTTTTGTTTAACCGGTTTTGGATTTCAAATATACATATATATGGTTTTCATGAATAGATAGAATCAAAACAAATTTACATGGTTTAATGTATATTAGATTTCATCTATATACATATATGCTTTATATGATGATTCTATTTCATGTGTTTGGAGTTTTGTAATTAACAAAACCCATTTTGGATTTTATGTCAAAAACATAGATATATCATTTTTATATGTAGTGGATTCTATCCATATACAATTTGCTTCAAAAGAGTTTAAATATCTTTCTTTTGTATTTATACAAGTTTGAGAAAAATCAGATTTTCATTTCAAAGTTTGGTTTACGAAAAATACAGTTTTTGTATTTAAGCTTAATTTCTATGTCACAAAAATAATTCATATAGTTTGTAACATGTGTTGATTTTTGATCACACATATTTGTTCTTCAAATATTAATAAGGAACTAATTTTTGTAGAATTTATGAGATTTTATTGAATTTAAAATCACTATGTTTTCATATCCTTAATCCCTGCCAGAAACAGCTGGCGGTCGACCGGACCAGAGGTCGGTCGACCCGTCAGTCGACCGATGTGTAAAAGAAACATGCACAAGGCCAGCCCAGAAGGCTGGTCGACCGGGCGGTCGACAGACTGAAACTACCCCAACTCTCGGGTAGAGCCGGTCGACCGCCCGGTCGACCGACAGGCTGTGCCTGGTCGACCGGGCGGTCGACTGGAGCCCCAAAGGTCAGAAATATTACCGTTGGGCCGGTCGACTGGAAGGTCAATTTTGACCTTTTCTGGCTGCTAACGGTTAGTTTTTCGAGAGGCTATAAATAGGCCTTCTCTTAGGCTGTTTTCAATAAGGTTTTTGAGAGCCATCTTCGAATCTTTCTAAATGTTTAGCAGAAAGTTTTTAAAAGAGTTTTTGAGCCAAAAAGATTTATTTTATTTGTTTTAAAGTGTTGGAAAAATCAAAGAAAAGAGAGTCGTTGGGAAATTAGTTTTGATCTTTATTTCAATATCTATTTGGTGTTTTTCTCAAGTGTTTTTCTTTGTTGTTTTCTTTCCAAACACTTTATTTTCTCACACTTGAGCTATCATATCTAATCCTATCTATAGGATCTTGTTTTTTTGAGATATATTGTTTGTGGTCTATTGTGATCACCAAAAAGTGTTTGTTGTCTATTGTGATCACCAAGATTGTAATCTCTTCTTTTCCTTAGATTTGTGTTCATCCCTCTAGTGTAGAGTTGATTATGGTTTGGTTTTGTGCCTATCCCTCTTTGTGTAGAGATGATTAAGTTTTGTCTTAGTGCATATCCCTCTTATGTAGAGGTGATTGTGGTTGAGTTTTGACTTTGTGCCTATCCCTCTTGTGTAGAATTGATTGAGTTTTGGCTTTATGCTTATCCCTCTTATGTAGAGGTGATTGTGATTGAGTTTTGGCTTTGTACCTTGCCTCTTGCTTAGAGGTGGTTATGTTGGAGAGAGGAGTTGTATACTCCAAGTTTGTAATTGCAAATTCCTCAGTGAAGGTTCCTTTTATGGGAGGTCCTGTGTGGACGTAGTGAAAATCCTTCGTGTGAAGGCGGGGACGTAGAGCGGTGGCTCGAACCTCGAAACATATATTCGTGTTTGCCTTTGATCTAGTATCTCTTAACTCTATCTCTCTTATATCTTGCATTGCCTTATATTGTTCATATATCATACATGCTTGGTATTAGTTATGTGTCCATACTTGTGTTGAACCAAGAGAACTTCATATATCATCTCAACTCTTATTTAGAGGAATCAAGAGGAGATAGTCCATAAACCTTCACGAGGAATTCAGTTACACTCTTTGGTTACACATAGTGTGTTGCAGTTGATTTTTTAATTCTGCATCATTTGTCATTAGATTAGCTAGTACACCTATTCACCTCCCTCTAGGTGTTTTTCATCTTACACACGACATCATTTCCCATCAGGACAGAGCCTCCATTATAAGAGTTGTAAGTGCTGAATCACTCTCTTTTTGGGCACATTATGTGCACCCCAAGTCAAGTAACCAAGCATCTGAGTATTTACTTTTTCCTGACTCGGCAATCAAAACATCACATGTATCCTCATCTGCTTCTTCGACAGCCCAGGCTTGATCTGACCTTCTATCGGTACTAGTCTCATCAGAATCTTTGTCACCTTTCCTCTTCAGTATCTCCTTGTATTTCATACAATTTTTCTTGATATGCCCTGGTTTCTTGAAAAGGGAGCAAGAGAAACTGCTAGAACCCTTTGGATCCTTTTTGGGTCCCCTACCCTTTGATCTTCCCCTCTGACCCTTGACAAACAATCTTGATGCCTCCTCCGTAGAATATGTCTTCTTCATTAGCTCATTGTTCTGGAGCATTTGCCTGACATCCTCTAACTCTAAGGTCTCCTTACCATACATGATGGTGGTCGCAAAATGGTCATAACTTAATGGAAGAGAAGAGAGTAACAAAAGATCTTTGTTTTCTTCTTCTATCTTAATCTCTAGAGCTAACAAGTCACTTAATATTCTATTAAAAGCATTGAGATGTTGTAAAATAGGCATACATTCCTTCATCCGAAGGCTATATAATTGCTTCTTCATAAAGAGCTTGTTCGACAAACTTTTCGTCATGTAAAGGTTCTCCAGCCTACACTAAAGTTCAGAGTTGTCTCCTCGTTCATCATGTTGTAGAGGACCTCATTATGTTGTAAAATACCTCTACTTTTAAATACAAGATTTAATAATGAATAATAATATTTTTTATTGCATATATTTTGTGTTAATTATTATTGTTACATATTATTATTAAGGTTATTATTATTGGTAATTATTATTATTAAATATCTTTGTGTATTATTGTTATTATTCTTATTATTAATATTATTGATATTTATTTTATGTATTATTTTTAGAAAAGCTCACTCTTGCCCCGCTATTTTTCTTTTCCTTTTTCTTTCATTTTCTTATTCTTTATCCTAAGCCCAATCCAAACTCAAGTATCCATTTTCATTTGCTTTACCTTTACCCATTAGCACATATCCATTTCTTATCTTTCTTTTATTTTTTCTTGGCCCTTGCCATGATCCCATTTTCATTCCTTCTATTTTTTTTATTTGAGTCGAAACCAAACCAAAACCTATTACCTAATATCTAATTTTAATCTTACCTCAATTCTAAATTCTAACAAAAATCACATCTAAAACTAACTTACCCCAAATCCAAATCCTATTTTCAAAATCATAATCTCAACCACTTCTATTTAAAAAAAATCCTAACTAATATTAAATCTATTTTAATTCTTATCCTATCAACTAAATCTTAAATTCTAACTATGTAATTCGATATCTTAACTAGCTAATCACTAACCCTATATCTCTCTCCCTATATTTAATTCTATCTAATCCTATCCATCAAATACAAATCTTAACCAACCTAATCCTCGTAAAAATAACTACTAAATCCTATAGTTATCTTAATTAAATAAAAATCCTAACTAACTTAATCTCTCATTATCTCCTAATCCTAACCATCTAACTTAAATTATTCTAATACTAACTATATAATCATAACCAATTAACATATCATATATAAACATCTAATCCTAAACCAAAACCCTAACCTAATCTTCTCCTCCTTTCTTTGCTGGCAGTACCAACCCACCATACGACCTCCTTTTTCTTCTCTAATGAGACCTCGACAGCAGCTCGCGATACCCCGACATCCTCGCGGCCTCCACCTCCTTCGTCGTTGAACTCTTCATGGTCGGTCGTGAGTTTCTCCCCCTCCGCGGCTTCTGCCTCCTCCAGCAAGCTCCACTACGGTCTTCTCCCGGTCATGTCTCCTCCTGCACCTTGAGTGTGCCCTCTCTTCCTCTCTATTTCTATATTATTATGTATGTATTTATGTATGTGTCATTTGTGATTGGGTGTGTATAAATTATTATGTGATGGTACGTTTGTGGATATGTGTCACATGTGCGTGAATGTGTGCGTTTTTGTTATATATGTTTATGTAAGAGTGTGTATGTATGTACGTATAAATGTAAGCATGCTTATAAGTGTGTGAGTATTGTGTATGCCTAGGTGTATGCATGATTATGTGTATGTATGTATATACTCGTATATATATGTATAGGGGTGTGTATATGTGTATTTATGTGTACGTGTGGCTATATGTGTTGAGTATATGTTAGCGATGCAGACCTATTCGTGCGCTCTGAACTCGGTAACAGAAGACCCAGATCCGACCTGAATTTATGTTCATTATGGACCCGATACGCTGGCGATTCGAAAACCGACCAATGAGATGATCCGGAGATTCATACCGGTTCGTGTAGTGGAGACCGAACGGTGATTCGGTTCCAAAATCACATCATTTCATGTGAGTATTTGTCTATTTGTTTATTCTAATTCAAGCATTCTATCATATCATTTCATGCGAATGTGTATATGATTTCTGCATTATTCTATTCATGTCCAACTATTATTATACTGTGATGCTCTGGTACTGTTCATTGATATGTCATTTACACTGTTATAGATTTGGTCCAGTATTCTAAGTATATAAGTATTAGGCATGACTTTCCTTATTGGTAATAACAGGTTGAGAATTGAAATGTAAATTTGAGGATTAATTAAATGTGACGTTTCATTGATAAATTGGGTCTCCTATACTGGAACCGGGTAATGGGACCAATCAGTGGAGATTGACTTAGAGTTTTACTGTCTTGGATATTTGGATAGACTTAGTTGAAGTTGAGTTGACTTCGGGTTGGTAGCAGACCAGATTAATTAGAATAGCACATTTTGACAGATACGTAGTAAATTATTTGTTTCAGATTATTATGATATGGGAGAGTTGAATTTTGACCATGATGAATCAGTGGTATATTTGATGTTTAAGGATATTTAGACTCAGTATTCTAACATTGTGATATTAGCAGTTTTTCTCAGTTAATGTTTAGTCATTCTACTACTTTGATTCAGATCCTGAGGTAATATATTTAACTGTAATCTGATTGAGGCTGGATAATGATTAGTTATGATCATAATTAGATATGTGGATACTTATAGGAGTTATTATCAGACTTGATTCTTCTTTGTTAGAGATAAACTAGATGAAAGTTAATTAAATAGCAATGATTGATTAAATAGGAAATTCTTTGTGAAAAGAAGGGATCTTGGACTTAGACTTGTCAGTAGACTCGATTGGAGTGGAGTTGGCCTTGAGTTAAGAAATATGTGTTTGACTGGATTTATCAGAACTCGTGGATTATACGTTTGCACATTTGATTTAGTTACATTGGATTTGAATCCTTTGATTGAGCTTGATGGAACTGAGGGTTGACCGATGATCTGAATTGGATTGGATAGCGATGACTATTTGGATATGTTGAAGTGTGTATTTATTTAGATATTGAGACTAGTATATATCAATAATTTAGAGATGAGACATATTAACGATATAAAGGACTGGAGTAAATCGATATGCTCGATTTAACTGATTATTGATTTATTGAGGTGGTTACTCTATCAGAAATTGACTTTGGATTCACCGATGGATGAGATTTTGTTTGATTCTAGAGAGGACTGTACTGTAAGTAATCAGTTCTATATAAGATTGTACATTGACTAGACGATGCAGGACCGTTACTATATTATTTCATATTACAAAAAGTTACTAGGAAAGTATTGTTTGACCGTAACATCCTGTACAGTCCTATTATTTATCGTATACACGTTTACTCTTACTGTTCATCTGTTATTGTTATCGTTCACTGTGTATACGATTACTGTTGACTGTTATATTGTATCGTTACTGTCACTGTATCGTCCCAGCACTCTAGGTAACATGATCCTGATTGTTTTCACTGAATTAAATAATAATATAAATGGACAACTTACACTGGGATTGAGAAAATTGATAGAGGAGACAACTTCTGTATTTTGGGTGGACCTAGGATATAGGTTATGTACCTGAGATACAGTTCTACTATAGGGTTCAGGGGGATGACTAACATCCCGTATTGTTCATATTATTATTGTTATTGACTACCTAGCAGTAGGATCTGATTCAGCGCCAGGTGATTGGGCCGTTGTTCCAGGTATGTACGGAACCCGCCTAAAGCTTGAATAATGTCTCTTCTACTGATTCAATGATATAGGACTTTGATTGACACGTGTGATAGGCGCAGTATGGGATGCATCTATTACAGGTGATAATTGGTGTTCGCTGACATAATTGATAACAAGTTATATTGATATCACAGACTGAACATAGATATATAAATGTTATAATAGACACCTGATTGTACAATGGACCCTAGCATGACTTATTCTTCCCACATGATATATATAGACTGTGACAGACACCTGACCTGATTTGACATTTGATTAGTCTCTAATTCCGCATAATTTTCATCACATTCTCATATTTATTTCATGTAAAATTTTGCTAATAAAACCTTACTTGCTTGATCCTAGGTCCATGGTGTGCAAATGAAGAAGAAGACCTAAATTACCATTTAATTGGTGATTAAGAGCCTACCAAGTAGCCATTGACTTTAGAGTGAAGATTTTGTCAGTCTAGGGCATCAAATCGAAAATCCAGGAGCTCAGGTGGACAGAAGACAGACTGGGTAGCGCGCTGCCCGAAGTCAGGCGCGCGCGCCTGCGCTTTGGGCCACGTGCTTCTCATGTGGCCCCCTTTCCCCTGGTGCCTATAAATACCCCCCTGGGGTCTTCAGTTTGAGCAGATCCAGAGTTAGAGCAAGTTGTGTAGCTTAGTTTTTAGTTTGTAGTTGTTGTTGTTGTTCTTCTTCTACTTTTAAGTTTTAGCCATTAGAGTGAAAGAGAGAGAGTGTGTAAAGTGTTGTATTTGAAGGGTGACAAGATAATACAAGTACTACTTCTCTTCTTTCTTTCCATTTACTTGTCTTTGCCATTTACTTTTACTTCTTTGTTGTAGTGTAACTTCTTTCTTCCTCACCTCTCTTCTTTTACCTTGTTTTAGTGTAACTTCCTCTCTTTAACTTTTCTTTTCTTTTGTTTTCTTGTAGTGTAACTCCCTCTCTCCACTTCTTTTCCTTTGTTGTTTCTTTTACTTTTATGGCTAACTAACTTTTCATTAGCATGGCTAACTAACTACTAACCCACTAATTTCTAACACTTGATTGATAACCCAAATGAGTCAATAGTGTCAAACAAGTCTTGTGCAAATAAGAGCTATGACATCTTAAGACGAGGGTTCTAACTCTAATTTACCTACAAGTATTTACTTTCTTATACTTCATGCTTAATGAGTTTTGATGATCTATGAGTTGTGTACTTTACTTGTTATTGTAAGTTAGAGACTTCTCCTTTTAACTTTACCGATACCAATAGTGCACTCGAGTCTTTCCTTATTCTCGCCTTCTATCGGATCTTGATAAGGGAATGTCCGAGTTTTTTCCTTGTAAAGCTAAGTTTTAGGATGAACTTTCACTCGATTTCCACGTAAGTAGTTCCAATGCAAAAGGTTTGTGTTCGCCTATGAAACATCGTGAGGCTATCTTTAAAAGTTAGAAATTAGTGGGAGCACTTAGTAGTAAGTTAGCCATGCATTTTTACAACTAAGAAAAAAATCACTTTTACAAACCACCAAAACATTTTCCAACAATTCTTCAAACAACTTGTTTTCACTTTTCAATTTTTTAATTTGCAACAAGAAATTTCTTTCTTCTTGAACTTTGAAGCCGCATCAAGCTTCTATCGCTCTCCCTCCTTGTGGATACGACCCGTATAGCCACTTCGCTACTACGGAAAAATCGCAAAAGCAGTAACATCAACCCACACTTCCTTCTCTTATTTTAGTACTTGCTTTTTGCCGATTAAACTTTGGCGCCGTTGCCGGAGAGGGAACGACTTTATTTTCCAATACTAAAGATTGTTCTTTGTTTTTGTGTGTAGGAGAAGTACCAAGGAGCTCACTATCACTGGAAGCGAAGGAGGTGGCCAAGGACATTGCGCGAGGACTCATTTGCCCTCGGAAAAATTCGTGTAAAAGCGAGTTTTTCCGATTGAAGTACTAACAAACTCGTTTGCAGGGTTACCGAAAGCCACTAAAAAAAATTGCTTTCTAAATTTTTAGTTTTCTTGGATGCTTCACCTATATGCATATGTAATAAATTCAATAGAAATTCACTTGTTGCTTAATTGAAATTTGGATTAGACTTTTGCATTTAGGGCACGTGTCTATTTCCATTCATTTCAATTTCTGTTGAAGAGTGCTAGAGACAAGGTACGTGTGCATTCATATAGAATAGGACTAACATTTTGAAGTGATTTACGGCTTTGAGTGTTACCTTGCTGTGAATAAAGCACAATTGACTTTAAGGGCAAAACCCAAATAAAAAAGATAAGGTGGGGATTTCATCACCCTTCCTTAGCCCAAAAATCATCTCCAAGTGCACTCACATTTTCCCAAGCCTTAACTAAAAATCAATAGACGTTGGCCCTAGGGACATCTCGGACTCACAAAGAGATTAACCGAGGTTGGAAATTGTAAGAACTATACTCCTGCAAAATCGGTGTCTAAGAAAAGTGGATTGAGAGGTAAAGCCTCGAAAGCTCCGTGGTTTGGCGTAATTAGGCCCGTGGCTCTGCCCGGATACCTCCCCCCGAGTTTTGCCCTTTCCTGACCGATTAGCTTGTAGTCGAGTTCTTGCAACAACCTTCCCCGGAGAATCGACCAGTTAGGAGTCGTCTAGGTTCAGGTACCTTAGACTAAGGCTTGTGGTTGTTTTTCTTTCTTTTGTTTGTTTTTTTCATTCTTTTCGATTGTTTGTTGTTTTTGCGTTGTTTGTGGTGTGCTACATGCAAGAGTGGGTGAGAGATCCGTCAACTTCCAGATTAACAAGAAACACTTCTCTACCCTTGCATCCAGAACCGGTGATGGCATCACTTCAGGATAGATTTTACCTGATCAGAACTTCACTTCCATCTTGCATAAAACTTCCTGAAGCAAACGACAATAATTTTGAGTTAAAGCCCCAATTCATTAACACTCTTCCTAAATTTTATGGTTTAGAATCAGAGGACGCATACTTCTTTGTTAGAGAATTTGAAGAAGTATGCCTCATGATGCGTATACCTCAGCTAGGAGACGATGCCGTTAGGTTACGTTTCATCCCTTTTTCCCTAAAGGACCTAGCTAAGAAATGGTTGTACAACTTGGAAGCAGATTCAGTCACGACCTGGGATGATTTCTTCATGGCCTTTTTGAAGAAATTCTACCCAATTCACAAAACTGCCCTCATTAGAAAGAACATCATGCAGTTTAAGTAAGACCCGAGCGAACCATTTTGGAGATACTTTGAGCGATTCAAAGATCTCCGCGCTCAGTGCCCTCATCATGGCGTGGAGAAATGGCGTCAGTGCCAGATTCTCTACGATGGTCTAGATTATCAGACTAAGACCCTTTTAGAGACCATGTGTCAGGGAGGGTTCTTGCAGAAGGATGAGAATTAGGGTTGGGATTTGTTTGAGGATTTAGCTGAGAAAACCCTGCAATGGGAGCCAGCCTCGGAGAAACCTAGGAATTCACAATCTATAGCTTCAAGAGGAGGGCTCCTATCTCTAGAATCATCCATAACTGCCGAGGCCAAGATTGCTACCCTAATGAGAAGGATAGAGGCTATGGAAATAAAAGAGCCTGCCACTGTCAACCAGATCAACCCACCACCAATTCACAATCCGGGTTGTTCATATTGTCAGGCACCAAACCATATTTTTGAAGAGTGCCCTGTTTTTCATGCCCAGCAAGTGCCACCGGCACACATGAACGCGGCTTACTCACGGCCGCCTCACAACCCCTACTTACAGACCTACAATCCCGGCTGGAGAAATCCTCCCAATTTCTCCTGGGCCCAAAACAATCCTCTCAGGCCTAATTTTTCCAACAACTTTCACCATCCTACTCCTCCACCAACTTTTCCCAGTCAAACTCCAGCTTCCTCCTCTCAAGGCTCACCAATGGAAAAGAAAATCAGTAAATTGGAGGAGATCATAGAGGCTTTCATAAAGTCCCAAACCGCTTTTATGCAAAATCAGGGACAAACTCTGAACAGTCATTCACAGGCCATATCAAGATTGAAAATGCAGATGAGCCAGTTAGCTAGCTCCCTAAGTGAAAGACCTAAGGGTATTTTGCCTAGTCAGCCATTAGTTAACCCAAAAACCTCCAATCAAGCATATGAAATTCAGGATCCATCGATTAACCAGTGCAATGTTGTTCACACATTGCGATCTGGAAAAAAGGTAGACAACCAGGTCTACCAACAGAAAAGTCCAGTCCATCCTGATCCCACTCCAGCCTCCACCTCTGCTAGTTCCTCCCAATCCACTCCACAAACATCTGACGAGGACAAACCTGCTGAACAAGTTCATAAGCCTGTAGCACCCTTTCCCAATAGGCTTAGGAACAACAATAAAAATATGCACATGGAGAAAATGCTAGAGATGTTCAACCAGGTCAAATTGAATGTGTCACTTCTTGACGCTATCCAACAAGTCCCGGCTTATGCCAAATTTCTTAAGGATATGTGTACAAAGAAGAGAAAGACCAATATGCCTAAGAAAGTCTTCTTGGCCACTAATATAAGCGAAATTCTGTCTGGTCCCATTCCGGTGAAATACAAGGATCCCGAATGTCCCACCATTTCCTGCACCATAGGATAGACCGAAATCAGTAGAGCGCTTCTTGACCTGGGAGCAAGATCAACTTGCTACCTCTCTCAGTATACCAGCAACTTGGGTTGGGCGAGCTAAGCCCAACTCGAGTCACCATTCAGCTAGCCGACCGATCTGTGAAGATCCCTAAGGGGGAAATCACAGACGTCCTCATCCGGGTCGGGGATTTCATTTACCCCGTTGACTTCATTGTGCTTGAGACCTAACCTGTGTCCAATCTTAGGTCTCAAACTCCCGTCATCTTAGGGCGCCCATTCCTTGCTACAGCCAATGCCATAATCAACTGTAGGAATGGGTCCATGCGATTGACTTTTGGAGACATGACGAAGGAAGTCAATGTCTTCAATCTTAGAAGACAACCTAGGGATGTCAATGATCAGACGTTTGAGGTCAATTCTATTGAAAACCTGACCAGCGAGCATGAGGAAAATATGGAGACAGAAACTGAGGTAGAGTTTGATCTGGAGGCTGAGGATTTTAATCTAGACCAGATCGTAGATTCAGCAGTGGATTGGGCATCAAGCCCCAGTGTACCCTATCCTAGGATTGAAAGCCCAGAGATTGCCTCCAATGAAGAAACACCTTCTCTAGAGCTAAAAGCCCTGCCCGAACACCTCAAGTACGCCTTCCTGGGCGGAAAGGACACCTTGCCAGTCATTATAGCGTCCCACTTGACTGAGCAACAAGAGGATAGCTTAATGTCTATTCTGAAAAGACATAGGGAAGCCATTGGATGGACGATGAAGGACATCAAGGGAATAAGTTCAGCCATAGTACAACACAGAATCCATTTAGTCGATGAAGCAACCCCTAGGAGGGACCCACAACGCAGGCTTAACCCTCTCATGCAAGAGGCAGTTAAGGCTGAAATTCTGAAACTATTAGATAATGGGATAATTTATCCCATTTCTGATAGTCAATGGGTTAGCCCTGTTCATGCGGTCCCAAAGAAGGCTGGCTTTACGGTAGTAGAAAATGAGGAAAAAGAGTTGGTACAAACAAGACTGCCTACCAAGGTTCGTGTTTGTATCGACTACAGGAAGTTGAATGCAGCTACCCGTAAAGACCACTTTTCGCTACCTAATTAGTCTACAATTCTGCATTATTATGTCGCATTCTCTCACCGCTTTATGAATAAATTGTCGATCTAAACCGTGTTTTGGTCTTTATTACAGGTAGATCCAAAGTCCAAGGACAAAGATGGAATAAGAGCTTAATTAGACCCAATTAAGGGTAATTAATCCCGCATTACTTGGAGGCCAAGCAAAGTATTCTCTAGAAGATGCATTGAACCTAGACTCCTGCGCTTGTCAGACGAATATTCGGGTGCAAATACCAGAAACGGGATATACCCTGACAATTCTCGCAGCCAGAGGGAGCGCCTGACGAAATCCAGAGACCCAACTCTCTGGAATTGCCGCGGATTCGCGGCAATCCTTGCGGATCCGCGGCATTCCAGTGGAGCCACGCCTCGATTTTTGACGCGTGGCCCCGTCTCGTCTTCTGAAGAGTTCTTTCGCCTATAAATAGACCTGCAGAGGGCCAAACCGAAGGCAGTTTTCGTTTTTAGGAGTAGGTCCAGATTTTAGTGTAGTGTAGGTGAGTGTTCTTCATTTCTTGTATTCTTCATTTCTTTTTCTTAGATCATTGTAGTAGGGCTGAGTGATTTCTAGAGAGAGAAAGTAAGGGATTGATGTAATAGAGAGTGACACTCTATGTAAAGATGCCTCCTTTCTCTTCCAATGTAATCTCCTTCACCTTCTACATGATTTCTTGCTAGTTTTTCTTCTCATGACAATCTAACTACTAACTACTAACCATCTAACCACTTACTTGATAATCCACATGAATCGGGTTGCCTCTACAAGGCCTTGTTCTTGCAAGAGCCATTGATGGCCAAAGATGATGGGTTCTAACATCTAACTTGCTAACTTGCTAACCAAACTAACTCTCTTTTATTTCATGCTCTTTTATTTCATGCTAGTAGTGTAATGAGTGATGCTTGTATTAGCTTGTTCTTGATGCAATGTTTTGAATGTGATGAACCATCCATGAGCCATGCTTTGTACCGTCTCTTGGAGCCAAGGATTGTGATGGCCAAGGATCAAAATGTGAGGCAACTATCTCGAAGAGGTTAGCATGGTTAATGGAGCACTTAGTAGTTAGTAGCCATGAGTTTTCTTTTCTCTTGTTTTAGAAATCGTTTTCAAGCTCCTCTTTTTATTTTCCCATCGATGTTTTCACTGCCTTCTTAGTCTACCTTTGTTCCATCTTCTTCTATTCATTTTCCAAACTACTTCTCTTTGTTTTTACATCGCCGTTTTCATCGCTCTCCTCACCTATCACATTCTGGATTTCCTTTTCCTTTTCTTTTCACTTTCTTTTTCATTCTTTCAACAAAGAAGAATTGTTAACATACAACGGGAATAGAAACTGTCAATGCTTCTATCGCCTCCCTTTCCTGTAGATACGACCCGTTGAGCCAATGCTATAACGGAAGTATCGAAGGTATATTGGCACATTCGAGCTTTTACATCGATTCTACATAATACACACTTTTGAGTGCTAGTACCGCCACGATCAAATTTTTGGCGCCGTTGCCAGGGAAGGGAATGGTTTTGTTTTCACGTTTTTGTTAACATTGTCTTCTCTGTTTTGGTGTGCAGGGCAATATTTACAGGTGCTTAACATTGCAGAATAGACCCTAGCTTTGCATCTCCCTGCTCTTGAAAGTAGGGCCCCAGATTTTGACAAACAGCCGCGGAAACGCGACATTTGTCGCGAAACCGCGGCAATTTTGTGAACATTGTATATCGTGTTGTTCTGGGATGTGTGAATTGTAATAGCTAGTGGATTTGTACTGCTATCTTTCTTGCTTTGATTGCCTAGACACCATAATAAAGAACTAAAATACGGTATTTGAACGCTTTTAAAACGGTTTAGACATTTGCATTTAGGCACGTGTCAATTCAATTCCAATATACTGTATTTTGTTCTATTGTTGTGATCTGGATGGAGATGTACATATGGCATTGCATATAGCATAGGATAAACACGTGGGTGATTTATCGCTTTGTGTTATATTCTTGTCTATATTGCACACTTGCACGAATTGAAATTAAGGGCAAAACCCAAACAAGATAAGGTGGGATTTCATAACCCTTCCTTAGCCCAAAATCATCTCCCCACTCACACAACCCAAGCCCTAATAAAATTTGAATAGACGTTGGCCCCTAGGGACATTTCATCTAGGTCTAGGTCAACCCTCCTATTGGCTTGGTTTTTGATTTTTCTTTTCTTTTTGTTTGTTGTTTGATTCTTTCTTTTTTGTGATTTTTTGTGTGAAATGGCATTCAACAATAACAATTCTTTCAATCCGAACATGAATCCATATTTCACACCGACTCCATTCTATTCGGATAATTCCGACCCGGCGTTTTACAATATGCACCAACCACATACACCGGGTTGGCCTTATCCGAATCAATACAACCCATACCCACATTCTTATGACTATAATTTCCAAAATATTTTCAACTCGTCACAGAGTCATTGGGGATTCAAGTCCCCCGAGCCAAATTTTCGACCTCCTTGTCCCCCATGTCCACCTTGTCCATCATATTCACCTTATCCACAATATTCATTCCCCGATTTCGCTTCTTATACTCCTTTTTCTGAACCACCAATTGAAGAAAAATCTGAGTTACTAAAGAGTTTAGAAGCCAATCTACAAAGGGCCGAGCAACAACTTCAAGAAACATTGGCCTCTCCAATTTCACAGTATTTTCAAGAGTCTTACTCAGTTCCACCTCCTCATAATGAACAATCATTTGCCTTGGAAACGAGTAAAGAACTCTTGTGTGAGTCCAAGCTTCAATCTCCACACATTTTTGACTCACATTATTCACAAAATTTTCAAAACCAAGATTCCTATACTCCCATTCTAGAGCAACCACTTGGAGATACATCATATCTAGATAAGAGTTTGGATATCTTGCAGGAGTCTTTATTACAATATCAAAAATCACATGCCGAGTCTATCAATAAGGTGGAAGAACAATTGAGTCAATTGGTTAACATTTTTAGGAATGAGGAAACTCTATCTTATCAACCTTTGACCAATTCAACTATGCCAAACTCTATTGATATGACCCAAGACTCTTGTCATTTTGGAAATCAAGATTCAATTTCAGCACACCCACCTGAACTTGTCCAAACTTCAGATCCCATTGACATTTTGGCAAGTTATCCTTTTCCTGAAATTGAACTTGAGCAAGAATATGATCCTGAACTTCCACTTGATGATTCAATTCTACTTCCTGATTCAATTATGACTCCGGTGTTTTCACCTGATTTCACTCCTTTTCCCGAGTCAATATTGGATCCAGTGCCAGTTCATTGTGAAATTGAATCACAAATTATTTATGATGATCATATTGAACTTGACCAATTTCATACTTTTGAAAGTCTCATTGATAAATTGGTAAGTTCTCATTTTTGTGGAATTGAACTAAATGAGGAATGTGACTTTGATCCTCCAATTTGTGATCTTGTTCAAATTCCCGAATCACTATTGACTCCTGTCTTGTTACCCAATTTGAGCAACATTTTAGAGTCAGTTTTGATTCCCATACCTGTCATTCCTGAACTTGAATCACCACTCTTAGAAAGTCACATTCCATCATGGGAAAATGAATGTGGACCTGAGCTTTATCTTCTTGATTTGGACCCACTTCCTGAACCAATCTCGACTCTCGAACCTCTACTTGACTTAAGTTTTTTTCCTGAGTCGATATTAGTTCCTGTGCTTCCTGAGTCCAAATCAATCATTCCATTCTGGGACAAGGGCTTTGAAAATTTTGACTCTGAAATTATTTTGCAAATTTGGAAATTATATAGGGTAAAATTTTTAATAAAAATCATAAATGCATACATCTTTCTAGTGGGTTGTATCATGGAGGTTTCTGGTGGGTTCCTCCGGACTCCACACAAGAATGATTGGGCCGCCTTTCGTGGACCAATCAGACCGCCACCAGAACCACCACCTTGAGGTGATTTTTCCTTCCCTCTCTATTTGTTTCATGCATACATATATCACGATGCATTGAGGACAATGCATGAGATAAGTGTGGGGGAGGGTTTACTAACTTAGAGTTTTTTTAGATTTTCTTTCTTTTACACTTCTTTTATGATACTTTTAGAAATCTTTTCTTTTGTATAGGAATTTTCTCTTTCTTTAAAAACTTTTTGAAATAAGAGACAAAGTTTTGATCTATTTTTAAGAAAATTAAGATGATCTTAGAAATTAAGAAAGCCTTAATTATGACATCTTAAACCTAGTCAAAATAATGGATCTTATTTAAAATTATAGGCTAAGTAAGATAAATTGGGGAGATAATTTTATCTTGAATTTTTTGCCTTAGATAGTATGCGCATCGCACTTACACAATTTTTGGGATGGAAACAAAGACCTAAAATGCCATAAAGTAAATAAAAAGAAAAAAACATCGCTTATTAAGCTAGATAACTATGCCTCAAGAAGCATGATTATTCACGCCTAACGGTGGTCAAAAGAATCAAATAATCCCCCTTAGTTTTGTGGCCTTGTTTACTCGAGTCCTTTAACCCGAGGGATGTTTTCTCATCTGGTGCCCTATGACCGTCTGGTGTGGGAGTCATCGGTTATAGGCTCGCTACATGGGTGAACTAGAAAGCCTAAGAAAACTAAGGGAAGAAGGAAAAAAAAGAAAAAGAAAAAGAAAATAAATATATAAATAAATGGCTTGATGGTTAGAGTTGAAATCCCAGAAATCTTCACTATCACAAAGTGCATATTATCTAGGTTTTTATGAGAGATAAAATATTCAATCCAATTTTGAATTCTTACCTTAATTGAAGACAAGATCTTGCATAGAGACTAAGTTTAAGGAAGATTGATTTGTGGTGGACTTATGACCTTAGATCACTTATATTTTTGCAAAAATTGTTCAAAAATATGTCTCTCTTTCAAAATGTGTTTTCAAAATACTAACATTTGTCTTCTTTCTTTATGGATTTTGTGGGTGCAATCCGCTGAAAACACTCAGGAGACAACACTCCTCCTCTAGGGTAACCTAGAGGTTTAACGGCTTGTTGCACACGCTCAGTGCAATCGCGTCACCTGCGAAAGTGGTGTAATAACATCTGTAGTATAGTTTTCTTTTCTTGTTTTGCTCGGGACGAGCAAAACAATAAGTGTGGGGGTGTGATTAGTCCACAATTCTGCATTATTATGTCGCATTCTCTCACCGCTTTATGAATAAATTGTCGATCTAAACCGTGTTTTGGTCTTTATTGCAGGTAGATCCAAAGTCCAAGGGCAAAGATGGAATAAGAGCTTAATTAGAACCAATTAAGGGTAATTAATCCCGCATTACTTGGAGGCCAAGCAAAGGATTCTCTAGAAGATGCATTGAACCTAGACTCTTGCGCTTGTCAGACGAATATTCGGGTGCAAATACCAGAAACGGGATATACCCTGACAATTCTCGCAGCCAGAGGGAGCGCCTGACGAAATCCAGAGACCCAACTCTCTAGAATTGCTGCGGATCCGCAGCAATCCTTGTGGATCCGCGGCATTCCAGTGGAGCCACGCGTCGATTTTTGACGCGTGGCCCCGTCTCGTCTTTAGAGTTCTTTCGCCTATAAATAGACCTGCAGAGGGCCAAACCGAAGGCAGTCTTCGTTTTTAGGAGTAGGTCTAGATTTTAGTGTAGTGTAGGTGAGTGTTCTTCATTTCTTGTATTCTTCATTTCTTTTTCTTAGATCATTATAGTAGGGCTGAGTGATTTCTATAGAGAGAGAAAGCAAGGGATTGATGTAATAGAGAGTGACACTCTATGTAAAGATGCCTCCTTTCTCTTCCAATGTAATCTCCTTCACCTTCTACATGATTTCTTGCTAGTTTTTCTTCTCATGGCAATCTAATTACTAACCACTAACCATCTAACCACTTACTTGATAATCCACATGAATCGGGTTGCCTCTACAAGGCCTTGTTCTTGCAAGAGCCATTGATGGCCAAAGATGATGGGTTCTAACATCTAACTTGCTAACTTGCTAACCAAGCTAACTCTCTTTTATTTCATGCTCTTTTATTTCATGCTAGTAGTGTAATGAGTGATGCTTGTATTAGCTTGTTCTTGATGCAATGTTTTGAATGTGATGAACCATCCATGAGCCATGCTTTGTACCGTCTCTTGGAGCCAAGGATTGTGATGGCCAAGGATCAAAATGTGAGGCAACTATCTCGAAGAGGTTAGCATGGTTAGTGGAGCACTTAGTAGTTAGTAGCCATGAGTTTTCTTTTCTCTTATTTTAGAAATCGTTTTCAAGCTCCTCTTCTTATTTTCCCATCGATGTTTTTACTGCCTTCTTAGTCTACCTTTGTTCCATCTTCTTCTATTCATTTTTCAAACTACTTCTCTTTGTTTTTACATCACCGTTTTCATCGCTCTCCTCACCTACCACATTCTGGATTTCCTTTTCCTTTTCTTTTCACTTTCTTTTTTATTCTTTCAACAAAGAAGAATTGTTAACATACAACGGGAATAGAAACTGTCAATGCTTCTATCGCCTCCCTTCCCTGTGGATACGACCCGTTGAGCCAATGCTATAACGGAAGTATCGAGGGTATATTAGCACATTCGAGCTTTTACATCGATTCTACATAATACACACTTTTGAGTGCTAGTACCGCCACGATCACTACCCTTCATCGACCAAATGCTTGAGCGTTTGGCTGGACATGAGTACTACTGCTTTCTAGATGAGTACTCGAGATACAATCAAATCCCCATTGCTGCAGAAGACCAGGAAAAGACGACGTTCACCTGCCCGTTCGGAACCTTTGCTTATCAGCGCATGCCTTTTGGATTGTGCAATGCTCCTGCAACGTTCTAACGGTGCATGCTTAGTTTGTTCTCTGACATGGTGAACGTTTTCTTGAAATTTTCATGGATGACTTCTCCATCTACGGAGATTCATTTGATCAGTGTCTTCATCACTTAGAGTTAGTGCTACAAAGATGCATTGAGAAGAACCTAACTCTAAACTGAAAAAAATGTCACTTCATGGTGAGACAGGGGATTGTCTTGGGCCATAAGATTTCGAGGAGAGGCATAGAAGTGGATAAGGCTAAGGTAGAAGTAATTGCTAAGCTTCCACCACCCAAAAGTATCAAGAATATTAGATCCTTTTTAGGGCATGCTGGGTTCTACCGATGGTTCATTAAGGACTTTAGCAAAATCGCGAGGCCCTTAACCAACTTGCTCGCTAAGGACGTGCCCTTTGATTTCAACGATGAGTGTTTTAAATCATGGGGAACCTTAAGCAAGAACTTATCTCTGCGCCTATCATTTCTGCTCCTAATTGGACCCAGCCATTTGAAATCATGTGTGATGCATCTGATTTTGCTATTGGCGCTGTTCTAGGACAGCGCATAGACAATAGGCAGCACGCGATTTATTACTCGAGTAGTGTTGGCCCAAAGGCCCTTCACCCTAGTTTTGATGATGATCAACTCATGTAGTTATAGTTACTAATGATCTTGTGTTTAATTAGTGACAGATTCATGATCAAGATCTTAGTAGGTGCATAGCTCTACAAAGGATAAAAGAACAAGATTTGGAGCTTGCATGTGGTGATCCAAGGAGTTTTTGGATCAAGCTTGGACCAAGTCAAGAAGATGAGAAGCCTTCAAGGGAAGACTTCAAGAAGTTGAAGACTTGGGTCTAGGTATAGAATTTGTATTTTTGTTTTAGTAAAAATGTAAAGGATAGATAGTTGGTGGATTGCTCAAGTTATATCACACACACACACACTCTTGATAGAACTCTTGATTTAATTGATTTCATAAAAGATTTCTTTTTAGAAAAGAATTTTTATTTAGTAAAAGATTTTCTTTGAGACAAAATATAAAAACTTTGGGTTTTGGTATTTCTATCATATATATATCTTTTCAAACCAAAATCTTGATTAGTGCTTTATATCAAAAACATAGATATTTCTTATTGATTGTGTAGTGGATCATATCCATACACACCATGCTTTTAAATGAACTCAAATATCTTGTTTTGTATTTGATGAAGATTTAGAAAAACAAGTTTGGAAAAACATGTTTTGGAAAAATACATTTTGGTTATTGAGCTAATATTTCCAAGTTACAAAAATAGACCAAAACATCTATAACATGTCTTGATTTTGTGCAAGCATGTTTGTTCTTTCAAGTATATTGGTAAAACTATTTTTGTAGAATTTCTATGTATTTTTAGGATTTTATAAAAGATTTTTAAATCCTGTTTTCTGACCTGGAAACTGGCTGACAGGCCAAACCGGTCGACCGGTCCGGTCGACCGATGTGCACAGCCCTGTGCACGTTGTCAGCACAGTGGCGGTCGACCGGGTCGGTCGACCGACCAAGAGAGCTTTGCTCTCTGGAAATATCAGTCGACCGGGCCGGTCGACCGACAGTTCATTCCAGGTTATCGGTCGACCGAGCCGGTCGACCGGTGGCTGCAACGGTCAGAAAAATGACCGTTGGCCGGTCGACCGGCGGTCGACCGACAGCACTGACAGAACCCCAACGGCTCTATTTCTGGCAGCCTATAAATTGGGATCTTGTCATCTGTTTTGAGGTTAAGATTTTGGAGACCTTTGAGCTAGTTTTTCCAACTGATTTCAGAAGTTCTCTCCACATATTTGAGTGCAAATATTTCCCATCTTAAAGGGAGTTTTTATCAAGAGAGTGTTAAGTGATTCTTTGAGTTTTTCACCATAGTCTTTCCTTGCTTTTCTCACACCACACTTGAGCTATCCATTGCTAGATATTCCTATAGGTGTGTTGTAGTGAGAGTGCTCTTTAGGTGATCAAGTGTTGTGATCATCAAAGAGATTTTTCTTTGTACTTTGAGGAAGCGGGCAAGTGTGCTCGTTGTGGTTGGAGTTCGGTTGTGAACTCATTGGTAGAGGTACGGCCTCGGCGAGTCGGTGGACTTGCGTGTGTACGAGACTTGGGAGTCCGAGGGTTTGTAGGTGTACGGCACCGAGGAGAGATCCATTGGGATCTTGCATAGTGGAAACCCTTCGTGTGTCGAAGGCGGGGATGTAGAGCAAGTGTGCTCGAACCTCGAAACAAACCCTTTGTGTTTGCGATTGCTTACTCTTCCCTCTCTCTCTTTTTGTCTCTATTTTATATCTTGCATTCAATTTATTGTGTTCATCTTATATATGCATGATATATTCCCTTGTGCTCATAATTGATATACATACTTGCTTGGGATTGTTGTTAACACTAGTATTCAACTAAGAGAGCCAACGCGGCACCTCAACCCATTCAAGGGGAATCTAGAGGAGCTTGTCCAGAGCCTCGCAAGGGGAATTCGGCAACACTCTTGTGTTATACATAAGTGTTTAAATTAAAAGAAGTTTAATTTGGTCTACTTAATTTTAATTCCGCATTATTTGTTCATAAGTGACCATTAGATTAGCCATCACCTATTCACCCCCCCTCTAGGTGATCTTTCAATTGGTATCAGAGCTAGTGCTCTTGATATTGGGTCTAACAACCTAAGAGTTAAAGATCCTACATTTGGGCTAATCACAATATTTGTTGTACACACACACCTCACCATGGACTTTATGTCACCACCCACCTTTGACATTCTTAACATCCACATTTGGAAAGTTAAGATGTCATTATTCCTCAAAGCCCTAGGTTATAATGTATATCTTGCCACTACTAATAATGCTTATTGTATAGATGGTAAGAATCTTGAGGCTAATACAAAAGCCCTAAATGCTTTGAAGCGTACCCTAAATGATGATTACTTATTTAGGGTTGCTAATATTGATATGGCTTTTGTAGTTTGGAACACCCTCATCTCCCTTGGCGAAAATGAACAATACCTTGCGGGGAGTGATTCGGATGTTGGAAGCGACACCTCCAACAAGTGCTACATGGTCCAAGGGGATGACCCCCTTGAGGTAAATACCGAATCCGATGATGAGGATGCTAGTATGTCATATGATGAGCTAAATTCTTTATGCCAATTATTGCTTGAAAGATATGACATAATTAAGAAAGAAAATAAAATTTTGAAAAAGGACATTGCTTGCATGCATAATGAACATGATTCATGTAGAGATAACATTGCATGCTTAGAAAAGAATAACAAGAATTTGAAAAAGAACATTGATTGCATGCATGTAGAAAATGATTCTTTTAGAAATAAACTTGCATGTTTAGAAAAGGAAAATGAAGACTTGAAAAATGAAAATGTTTCCCTCATGTCTAAATTAAATGATTTGTGTAAAGGGAACACAATTTTGAAGGATAAGATAGCTATGGTAGAAAAACAAAAAGAAATATTTTTCAAGAAAATATCACTTTGAAAAGAAAATTTGTTGAAAAAGAAAAAGATTTTGTTGCTAAGAAGAAAAAGAAAATGATCCTTCATCTCATCATGCTTTTCATGCCACATCTAATGAGATTAAGAATATGAAAAATAAGATGAATAATTTGAGTTCAACTTTGAACTCGTGTGCATTTAACCATTCTAAGTTGGAATCCTTGTTTCAAAAGAAACAAGTTCCTCATGCTCATGCACATACACATCATGCTTATGGTGCACAACACGATCACAATCACACTCATAAGCATCATGCTAAGGTGTACATTTGTACACATTGCGGCCGCAAAGGCCATCTAGCAAGATATTGTTTTGATAAGAAACCATATTTATATTTTGCTAAATATAATAGATTTTGGGTTCCTTATAACAATGCTAACCCCAAAGGACCCAAGAAAACATGGGTACCAAAACCCCCACCTTTTGATTGTGATGTAGGTGAGGGCTCTCACAAGACGTGAGAGGATTGGTGCCTTGGTAGCCAATGCAATGGACATGATGGACAAACATTGGGATGCATTGCTATCAAGGAATCTTGGTGGGAAAGACCACCATGCTTGGAGCTTTGAAGTTGGTAACAATTTCTTAACTCCTATTTTTATATACATGCTTTTACTTATTTCATACATTCATAGCATGTTCATGATTTTGTTTGATTTGTGCTTTATGTGGTATTTACATGCTTGGATGTAGAATTTGTCAAACTTGCATTTATACATGTACACATAGTGAATTACAATTGACTCATATATGATTGAACTTCATGCTCACTTGTATCCACTCTATGCATGTGTATAATCTAGTTTTGATGATTCTCTTTTATACATGTTTTTGCCAAATTTTTTTTGTGTGATTTACTTCATGTATATGCATGTTTAATTCAAATCTAATAAATATACATGTATACCCGTGAGTCTCTTGCCTTCATGCAAACATTTAATAGACTCTTTTAATATTTGGGATATGTATGTATATTGTTGGATTTGTATAATTCATACATATACCATGTAAATTTTTTGATGATTTGTTTTGATACAAATGATTTTTGTGTTTTGTTAAATAAAAATTTTAGTCATGATTTGATTTGGGCTTCTATGACTATTTTCATGTAGATACTATTTACATGACCTTTGAACACTCTATCTTTAAGAAAATATATAATTTGGAGCTTTATGGAATATGAGTGCTTGAACTTTTATGTATTTAGTATTATTCATGAAAAACATATGACTTTTTATTTATGAAGGATCTTTAACTAGTTTGTCAAAAATTTATTTAAACTAGTTATCTATTCTTCAAGTATTGCACATGATTCTATTTTTATGGATAAATTCTTTTGTGATTTCAAATTTTGATGCTTCATTGTATTGAATATTAGTTTAGATGTTAGTATTTGTCAACACTTGGATTTATACTTGTACACCTTATGGACCACAAATAAATCTATATATGATTGGGTTGAATGCTTATCTGTGCCTATTAGATGTACTAGTATAGCCTTATGTTGATGATCATTACATTCTTAAACTTGTATTCCCATTTGGATTTATGTTATGATCATGTGATTTCATTTCATGTATATGGTTATTTTGCCAAAACATTAAGATATACATGGATACCTCTTGAGTCATTTGCCTTTCATGCAAATCTATATATATGGACTCAATTGTGTTAGAGATATGTATGTATGCTTCTTGTATTGACAAAACATACATATATTATGAAACATTTTTTTAATAAAAAAATTTTTATTTTCAAGGTTTTAAAAGTTATGATAATTCAAAATTTTAAGGAATATTGAGTTTTATTGTAATTTTCGTGATGCCATGCTTCACATAACATTAGTACACTCACATCTCTTGAAAACATTAAATGGACTTTATGGATTAGAGTATTTTTAGTGCCTTGTGTTTCATTGATCTTTCATGAAAAACTTTTTAACTTATTCCTTGATGGAAGGATCTCGTACTAGTTCTTAAAACAAGTTCATTTAACTAGTTCGAATTCTTCATATGGTAGATTATATGATGTATACACTTATGCTTACTTTTCAATTGGTATCATTGGATATTTTCAATTGGTATCAATTTGACTCTTGTTGTATATACTCATATTTTGTTCTTTCATATATGTATGTATCTACTTCAATTGATATACTCTTTTCATACATATATATGATTTGTACTTGTGCTTTAGCTAAAATTGACTCTTATATTTTTAAGCACAAAGTTGTTAATGCTAAGCTTACTTCAAATCTTATTTATCTTCAAGCTTATGCATTGTATTTCATAATTGGTATCAAAATTCAAAATTTGGTTGTTCTACATTTGGTACCTTAAAAGAAAATATTGAATTTTAAGATATTTCAAAATTTTGTTTTCATAAGAAAAATTCAAAATTTTTGATTTGTATTGTCTATATGCAAGGAGAGCTTAACATCTCTTCCATATGTAGATTCATGTTGAGTATATTATAATTTGAGGAGCTTGACAACTCTTATTTTCATGATATACGTGTGTAGGGGGAGCTTCACATCTCCTCTTATGCATGACATATTATACGTTATGTGAATTAGGGCTTGTCATCCCTCTTTCATGTAATGTATATGTGTCGGGAAGCTAACTTAACGTCTTCCTCTTCATGAATTTATATCGCATATAAATTTTATTGATTGATTTGTATTTACCCTCCTTGATTTCCTTATTTTTGACAAAAAAAAAAAAAGGGGGAGAAAAATTTGTTTGATGTCTTTTTCTTTGAACCCTTTGTTGATGATTGACAAAAAGGGGGAGAATAATTTGTGATTTTATATGCATGATTTCATGATTTCCTTACTTAAGGGGGAGAAGTATTTGGTTCCTTGCTTAAGGGGGAGTAAGATTTGTATTTATGCATATATGTTGTCTTGCAATTAGGAGCAAAAGATTTGATTTATGATTTGATTTATATGATTGCATCTCCTACATTGCATACATGTCATGTGCTTTTATTGACATATCTATTATTTATTTGGTATGCATGAGTTAAGGGGGAGCTTCTTTGAAGCTTTACTTTAATCCATGCATATATAACTCCATGAGTTTTGTCATCATCAAAAAGGGGGAGATTGTTGGCCCAAAGGCCCTTCACCCTAGTTTTGATGATGATCAACTCATGTAGTTATAGTTACTAATGATCTTGTGTTTAATTAGTGACAGATTCATGATCAAGATCTTAGTAGGTGCATAGCTCTACAAAGGATAAAAGAACAAGATTTGGAGCTTGCATGTGGTGATCCAAGGAGTTTTTGGATCAAGCTTGGACCAAGTCAAGAAGATGAGAAGCCTTCAAGGGAAGACTTCAAGAAGTTGAAGACTTGGGTCTAGGTATAGAATTTGTATTTTTGTTTTAGTAAAAATGTAAAGGATAGATAGTTGGTGGATTGCTCAAGTTATATCACACACACACACACTCTTGATAGAACTCTTGATTTAATTGATTTCATAAAAGATTTCTTTTTAGAAAAGAATTTTTATTTAGTAAAAGATTTTCTTTGAGACAAAATATAAAAACTTTGGGTTTTGGTATTTCTATCATATATATATCTTTTCAAACCAAAATCTTGATTAGTTCTTTATATCAAAAACATAGATATTTCTTATTGATTGTGTAGTGGATCATATCCATACACACCATGCTTTTAAATGAACTCAAATATCTTGTTTTTGTATTTGATGAAGATTTAGAAAAACAAGTTTGGAAAAACATGTTTTGAAAAAATACATTTTGGTTATTGAGCTAATATTTCCAAGTTACAAAAATAGACCAAAACATCTATAACATGTCTTGATTTTGTGCAAGCATGTTTGTTCTTTCAAGTATATTGGTAAAACTATTTTTGTAGAATTTCTATGTATTTTTAGGATTTTATAAAAGATTTTTAAATCCTGTTTTCTGACCTGGAAACTGGCTGACAGGCCAAACCGGTCGACCGGTCCGGTCGACCGATGTGCACAGCCCTGTGCACGTTGTCAGCACAGTGGCCGGTCGACCGGGTCGGTCGACCGACCAAGAGAGCTTTGCTCTCTGGAAATATCAGTCGACCGGGCCGGTCGACCGACAGTTCATTCCAGGTTATCGGTCGACCGAGCCGGTCGACCGGTGGCTGCAACGGTCAGAAAAATGACCGTTGGCCGGTCGACCGGCGGTCGACCGACAGCACTGACAGAACCCCAACGGCTCTATTTCTGGCAGCCTATAAATTGGGATCTTGTCATTTGTTTTGAGGTTAAGATTTTGGAGACCTTTGAGCTAGTTTTTCCAACTGATTTCAGAAGTTCTCTCCACATATTTGAGTGCAAATATTTCCCATCTTAAAGGGAGTTTTTATCAAGAGAGTGTTAAGTGATTCTTTGAGTTTTTCACCATAGTCTTTCCTTGCTTTTCTCACACCACACTTGAGCTATCCATTGCTAGATATTCCTATAGGTGTGTTGTAGTGAGAGTGCTCTTTAGGTGATCAAGTGTTGTGATCATCAAAGAGATTTTTCTTTGTACTTTGAGGAAGCGGGCAAGTGTGCTCGTTGTGGTTGGAGTTCGGTTGTGAACTCATTGGTAGAGGTACGGCCTCGGCGAGTCGGTGGACTTGCGTGTGTACGAGACTTGGGAGTCCGAGGGTTTGTAGGTGTACGGCACCGAGGAGAGATCCATTGGGATCTTGCATAGTGGAAACCCTTCGTGTGTCGAAGGCGGGGATGTAGAGCAAGTGTGCTCGAACCTCGAAACAAACCCTTTGTGTTTGCGATTGCTTACTCTTCCCTCTCTCTCTTTTTGTCTCTATTTTATATCTTGCATTCAATTTATTGTGTTCATCTTATATATGCATGATATATTCCCTTGTGCTCATAATTGATATACATACTTGCTTGGGATTGTTGTTAACACTAGTATTCAACCAAGAGAGCCAACGCGGCACCTCAACCCATTCAAGGGGAATCTAGAGGAGCTTGTCCAGAGCCTCGCAAGGGGAATTCGGCAACACTCTTGTGTTATACATAAGTGTTTAAATTAAAAGAAGTTTAATTTGGTCTACTTAATTTTAATTCCGCATTATTTGTTCATAAGTGACCATTAGATTAGTCATCACCTATTCACCCCCCCCTCTAGGTGATCTTTCAAGTAGGACTTTGAATGACGCCCAACAGAACTATACAACGACTGAGAAGGAATTCTTGGCCGTTGTCTTTGCATTAGAAAAGTTTCGGCCTTACTTGTTAGGTTCGAAAACGGTGATTTTTATGGATCACTCGGCTCTGAAATACCTCATGACCAAGAAGGAAGCAAAAGCCCGACTGATTCGGTGGATCCTTTTGCTTCAAGAATTTGACTTAGAAATCCGGGATAAAAGAGATATAGAAAATGTGGTTGCTGATCATCTCTCACGAATTCCGAATGCACCAACCATCCAAGCTCCGATCAACGAGGATTTCCCAGACGAGCACATCCCAGCCATTCTTAAGGAACCCTGGTATGCTGACATCGTTAATTACTTGGCCACGGGACAATTACCTGCTGACTGGACAAAGCAAGACCAATACCGCTTCTTTGCCCAAGTACGGTACTTCTTCTGGGAAGAACCATATCTTTTTAAGTATTGTCCCGACCAAATAATTAGACGATGCATACTCGAGGAGGAACAGAGGAGTGTGCTCAGCTTTTGCCATGACCTTGCATGCGGAGGACACTTCGGTCCCCGCAAGACTGCAGAAAAGGTTCTACAAAGTGGGTTCTATTGGTCCACTTTGTTCAAAGACTCATATCAGTTTTGCAAGTCATGCACAAATTGTCAGAAAATTGGGAAGATTTCAAGAAGAGACATGATGCCCCTAAACCCGATCCTTGAAGTTGAAATTTTTGATGTTTGGGGTATTGATTTCATGGGGCCATTTCCCAGTTCCTTCGGCAACCAATTCATTTTGGTTGCTGTAGATTATGTCTCTAAGTGGGTAGAAGCTGTGCCAACTAAGACGAATGACAACAAAGTGGTTATCAAATTTCTCAAAAAGAACATCTTCTCCTGATTTGACAACAAAGCGGTTGTCAAATTTCTCAAAGAGAACATCTCAAAGAGAACATCTTCTCCCTGCTTTTAAGACAGTTCTGGGGATGTCTCCTTATAGAATCGTGTTTGAAAAAGCCTATCATCTGCCAGTAGAGTTAGAACACCGGGCCCTCTGGGCAATTAAGCAACTCAACTTTGATCTGACCAAGGCCGGTGAACTTAGGAAACTGCAGATTTCAGAATTAGAGGAGATACGGAATGAAGCCTATGAGAATGCCCGAATCACCAAGAGCAGAACTAAACTTTTCCATGACCAAATCATAACCCGAAAAAACTTTGCACCGGAGATAGGGTTCTGCTATATAACTCTAGGCTTCATATTTTCGCTGGGAAGCTGAAAACTCGTTGGTCAGGACCGTTCATTGTGCGTACTGTTTTCCCACACGGTATTGTGCTTATTGCAGACCCTAAGAACAACACGGAATTCAAAGTCAATGGGCAAAAATTGAAGCCCTTCTTGACCACTGAGCCCATGACTCCGGATGATAGTGTGCTGACTCTTTTTGCCCCGTCATACACCTAACCACAACAAATAAAAAAAAATTGTTTATATGATTACCCCTTCTACATTTTTTTTAGCCTATTCGCACTTGGCCGGCCCGAGTCCACGAAGACGGTGACATCATTTCTTCCCCCATTTATTGCATTCGCGTTTCCATATGCATTCATTGAGGACAATGCATTAGATAGGTGTGGGGGTGCTAATACTTTTCTTTCTTTTTCTTTTTATTCTTCTTTCTTACACTTTTCTTTCTTTTTCTTTTTATTCTTCTTTCTTCTTTCAAAAAAAAAAGAGAAAAAAAACGAAAAA
Source organism: Agave tequilana (assembly GCA_038442645.1). Taxonomy (NCBI): domain Eukaryota; kingdom Viridiplantae; phylum Streptophyta; class Magnoliopsida; order Asparagales; family Asparagaceae; genus Agave; species Agave tequilana. The sequence goes on from JAVJIF010009777.1 coordinate 108,464, forward strand.
AAATCTAGATTGAAAAGAAATTTCATACTCTTTGTAAACATACCAAAAGATTGTAGGAATTACGGGAACCTTATTAAGGAATCTTTATTTTTGCCTAAGTAAACAAAAAAGAATGGTTTGACTAAAAAGATAGGAGGGATAAGGAAAATAACTCATACCTTTTATTTAGTCTTAGTAGAATATGCATAATTCACACACACATGCTTGGATTTAGAGACACAACTCTGAAAAAAAAACTGGATAATTGTGCCTCAAGAAACATGATTACTCATGCCAAAAAAATTAATATATAAATCTTGATTTCGTGGCCTACTCCACTTGCATATTTGACCTGAAGGGTGTTTTTCCACCTGGTGCCCTAAGACCATCTGGTTTGGGAGTCATCGGTTTGATATGTGTTACATAAGTGAAGTAGAAAGCCTAATGGAACCAAGAATAATAAGTAAATATTAATAAAATTAAAAGATATTCAAAGTTGAGTTGAAAAATCCCAAGCACATCACACTTACACAGTATGCATATCTATCTAAAGCAAAATAAAAGAATGAGTGAGAAGTACAAGATCCTTTCTAAATTTAAAGAAAAACTATAGTTTCTTCTTTTATGAAGGCTAAAGTATAAGAGAGCTTATGAGGGTTAAACCTAATTCTTACATCATTCGGTCATTTTTACTTAGATGATTGAAAGTTCTTTCTCATTAAAAAAAATTTAACAACTAACTTCTTTTCTTTACTTACTGGATTTTGTGGGTGCAATCCGCTGAAAACCCTCAGGAGACAACACTCTTCCTCTAAGGGAAACCTAGAGGTTTAACGGCTTATTGCACATACTCAGTGCAATCGCGTCACCTGCGAAAGTGGTGTAATAATGTTCTCATTTTTGTTTTGCTCGGGACGAGCAAAAAGATAAGTGTGGGGGTGTGATTAGTCTCTAATTCTGCATAATTTTCATCACATTCTCTTATTTATTTCATGTAAAATTTTGCTAATAAAACCTTGCTTGCTTGATCCTAGGTCCATGGTGTGCAAATGAAGAAGAAGACCTAAATCACCATTTAATTGGTGATTAAGAGCCTACCAAGTAGCCATTGACTTCAGAGTGAAGATTTTGTCAGTCTAGGGCATCAAATCGAAAATCTAGGAGCTCAGGTGGACAGAAGACAGACTGGGCAGCGCGCTGCCCGAAGCCAGGCGCGCGCCGCCCTGGCAGGGCCACGGAAATGCGGCCCAGGCCGCGTTTCCGCGACCTTTTGGGCGCGCGCGCCTGCGCTTTGGGCCACGTGCTTCCCACGTGGCCCCCTTTCCCCTGGTGCCTATAAATACCCCCCTGGGGTCTTCAGTTTGAGCAGATCCAGAGTTAGAGCAAGTTGTGTAGCTTAGTTTTTAGTTTGTAGTTGTTGTTGTTCTTCTTCTTCTACTTTTAAGTTTTAGCCATTAGAGTGAAAGAGAGAGAGTGTGTAAAGTGTTGTATTTGAAGGGTGACAAGATAATACAAGTACTACTTCTCTTCCTTCTTTCCATTTACTTGTCTTTGCCATTTACTTTTACTTCTTTGTTATAGTGTAACTTCTTTCTTCTTCACCTCTCTTCTTTTATCTTGTTTTAGTGTAACTTCCTCTCTTTAACTTTTCTTTTCTTTTGTTTTCTTGTAGTGTAACTCCCTCTCTCCACTTCTTTTCCTTTGTTGTTTCTTTTACTTTTATGGCTAACTAACTACTAACTCACTAATTTCTAACACTTGATTGATAACCCAAATGAGTCAATAGTGTCAAACAAGCCTTGTGCAAACAAGAGCTATGACATCTTAAGACGAGGGTTCTAACTCTAATTTACCTACAAGTATTTACTTTCTTATACTTCATGCTTAATGAGTTTTGATGATCTATGAGTTGTTTACTTTACTTGTTATTGTAAGTTAGAGACTTCTCCTTTTAACTTTGCCGATACTAATAGTGCACTCGAGTCTTCCCTTATTCTCGCCTTCTATCGGATCTTGATAAGGGAATGTCCGAGTTTTTCCCGTGTAAAGCTAAGTTTTAGGATGAACTTTCACTCGATTTCCACGTGAGTAGTTCCAATGCAAAAGGTTTGTGTTCGCCTATGTCCATCGTGAGGCTATCTTCCAAAAGTTAGAAATTAGTGGGAGCACTTAGTAGAAAGTTAGCCATGCATTTTTACAACTAAGAAAAAAATCACTTTTACAAACCACCAAAACATTTTCCAACAATTCTTCAAACAACTTGTTTTCACTTTTCAATTCTTTAATTTGCAACAAGAACTTTCTTTTTTCTTGAACTTTGAAACCGCATCAAGCTTCCATCGCTCTCCCTCCTTGTGGATACGACCCGTATAGCCACTTCGCTACTATGGAAGAATCGCAAAAGCAGTAACATCCACCCACACTTCCTTCTCTTATTTTAGTACTTGCTTTTTGCCGATCAATATTTGATTTCTATATTTACTTTATTGCTCTCTGTTCATGTTTCATATGTTATATATATCTTATTCCATTACTGTTTATCATTATGTACACACTGTTTATATACACGAGCACTTTCTTTTTTCTTACACACTCATTAGGTCGCTTCCTGGCAACTTTGAATTTGCATGTCCAGGTACTGGATGTTTCATATTATCGTTTAGCTGTTCGATTGAGACCGGACATATTGCGAGGAGCTGGAGTTTTCCTCTATCCACTATGGTATTATTGTCTTTCTTTTCATTCCTATTAATTCTGTAGTTTCCCTGATCCTCTATATTTTGCTATCAGTCATTATTCCATTTCTTATTCATATGTTATTATGTGTTGATGATTATATGTGATATTGCAGTGATCATGATTTATTTTAGTAGATTTTTATAACTTGTTCGGATTACCTTAAGCTTAGTGTGTATACGTGGGGTATTCTCCTCACGTATATATGTCGCCGACTCTCGTCGTGACTCCATTCCCACGTATTTTAGGAAGCGGGGTGTGACAGAAAGCATGTTCTCTTCGAATAGAGCAGTTAAAAGAAGATCATGCCTGATTGCTCGAGGAAGGTATCAAACTGATAAATATCACCTCGGAACAAGAATGTTGTAAACAACATTTGCAAGAAAAATCCCAGCCTTATTCTCACCATTGAATCTTTGAACATCACATCGAAGGATTGAATTCCCATAGAAGAAAATAACACAGAAGATTCTCAACTATAGATTTTAGCATGCAACTGCAAGGCTTTGCAAACCTTGTTTTGACTGTTCTTGTAATAGAATTGTGATATAATGCTAATAATGAGCTATTAATCTTTTTGAATCAAGATTTATGACGCAAAGGATGTCCCTCCTTGATATGCATATGCAATTCCTTTTTTTATCATTTGGCACGCAACATTATGCGTAGGAAAACTAACATCGACTGATTAAAAATTGATTTTGTTACTAATACTCAATTTGTTGATGCTAAGAGTGGCTATGCTTGAGAGTGTAAATACTCGTGATAGCGCATTGTGGAACAAGGAGTGTAATCTTACTCGATCTGAATGGGTTAACTCGACTTGTTGTTTTCTTAGAAGGAGTGTAATAGATGCGGAAGACCAGGTTGTTATGAAATAATAGCTAATTTGTCAGCATCGCTTCTTCACACATCATTCTAGGTGGAATATGATTGAATTGTAATGAGTTGTTATGAAATGATACTCAACCACTTTGATTTTTTATCTTGTTATATTCTGAAAGCTCACGGGTAGTATATAATCTCTGAATTTCCATTCATAAGGGAACTATAAATTATTATGACCGTTAAACTACCAGTCATGTTATAAATAATGTATTATAAATAATGTATGTTTATTATTCGTTAACGAATTTGATTTATTATTATGCAAGCGGCACCAAAATGCCTGAAGTTTGTTGTTTATACGAAGGTAGCTATAAAAAGGATGTCACAAAAGAATATCAGGTCTATATAACATATGAGAATAATGTATATCAGATATCTGACGGGATCCAGTCAGATGGCGGTTGATTTTTCCCTCTTCTCATAATTTTTTTGATCTAATCTTACCAAATTGTAATCCATCCACTAATATGTGTATTTACAAAAAATCATATGTTTTGGAGTTCGTTTGTTCTTGTTTCTAATGGTTCAAAATTTAACGATTTTTTCAACAGTACGACTTTTGCAACCATTAAATACACGATCAAACGGATTTCAAACACGTAATTTTTTGTAAATATACATATTAGGGGATGAATTATAATGTGGCAAGATTGAATAAAAAAATTATGAGGAGGAGGAGAAATCAGCCGTCATCTAATTGGACTCCCATCAGATGACATCTGATATACATATTTCTCATAACATAAACGCATTGCAATATTTATTTTGAGGAAATAATGATGATGGTCGAACAAAACTTAAGAAGAAAGTGAATCAAGCCTCCTTGAGAAAGAAAACATGCTACATGACAGCACACATTTATTATATGGGAAAGAAGCTTTGAAAAGACTGAAAAAACAACTTATTTGAAGAAATTAAAAAAATGGAATCAAGCCTCCTTGAGAATTGTGAAACAATTCTAGCATGTTCGTGATCCATCATTCTTCTCCCTTTATTTGCTGAGCTATCTAAAAAATGAGAAGAAAACACCAATGCACAGTAAGTCATCTTCAAGCAAATTCAAAGCGGTAAAGTCTTGCTCGAGCTAATGTTACTTGAAAATGGGATCCAAAAAATAAATAAAATTCGGTCTTCTTGATATTACACCTTTGATCGACGCATCCTTCTCTGGGCTAGCGTTGCATTCATCAGTTTACCAATCTCCTTATCATTCCTCCTAAAATCTTTAGCCTCTTATCTTTGGTGAGGTTTGTTGGAGTGCTTCTTAACAAGTTCTGATAGATGTTCTTACTTGATCCACTATTCGATCTGCCACCGATCATTATCGCGGAGATCATTCTTCTGAAAATTCCTCTCCTTGAGCGTGTCGTTGTTTTTGTGTCTTGTTGAGTTTCTTCCACTCGAATATACTTGCTAATTTTGACAATTAACTACTCTCAAATTTGAGGTCTTGAGTTTATCAGCGAATGCTTTAATCCCTTAAAAGTCATGGTTACTGCAGTGATCACCATGGCTTGATCGACATTCTCCGCCTGGATCATTTCTTTAGCGAATCGCTTGATAAAGTCTCTGATTGACTCCCCATAGTTTTGCCGGAGGCTTATTAAAGAATTTATGTCCCTTCCTCAAATCATGCAGGTCGCGAAAGTTTGCACGAAAACCATCGCCAATTGCTCGAATGACTTGATGCTCAACTGGCCTTAGGTGACTGAACCATACTTGGGATATTAACTTCAGGGTTTTGGGGAATGCCATGCACATTTGTACTTCTGAGGCTTCATGCAACTCCATTTTAGCTTTGTAGTTCCTTAGATGATCTCGGGGATATTCACAACCATCAAAAGTGTCGAGAGATGGAAGTTTAACCTTCCCTTTCTTATCATAGGTAATTTCATCAACAAATGATGATTTGAATCATATTTTCCATTCATCCCATGGGAACCACTTACTTGTCTCCCATTAGTTGCCTAAGCGAGTCAAGCTATGTTTGAAAAATTCTTGGCCCTCTTCCTGTGTGAGGTATTACTCGATGCTCACCCAAATCTCGATCAGATTTGAAGTAGGCAGAATATCCGTCAAAATAAAAATCATCTTCATCAACATCATAATGGACCATATTTTCTTGGTGATAGTTGAGATAGTGTCTTGATGAATTTGATTGGCATTATCGTTGCCATGGTCTTTGACCACTGTCTTCTTTTGAGTAGCTTTCATATGACGCTTTTCAACATATTGAAATCATGTGCTTTCCCACGATGAGAACCATTTGCTCTCAATGAAAGCACCAATGATGAGATCTTAATTCTCAGGTGGGAAAGAAGGCAAGCGATCTGATTGTGTCCGTCTCCAATTTCCTACAGTCACATAGAAGAGTTAGCACCGCCTGGTCTTGGGCCCAGCGAAGCCCCTCCGATGATCAAGTTAATAAGAAAAGAGGGAAAACAACATCAATCGTAAGAGATCTGAAGAATCTCATACCTCCCTCCAAAGGGATCTCTTAGACGAAGAAGAGGGGTCCGACCATGTTGGAATGGCCGAAATTAGTTAGGAGGTTGTTGAGCTAGACACTGAGAATTTTTACTGGGAAAGATTTCGATCGATAGATCCTTCTTAGAGAAGATAAAAGATCTTCCCCTGTTCAATTTCAGTTGTGCTCAAATACTACAAGCGCACATATTGCGAGCAGGAATTCCTTTCTTTACCTTGCCTAGTCTTGGGTCTATTAGACCTCAATAATATTATACTCACCGAGGGAGATCATATGTTTGCTCTAACTTTTCCGTCCTTGTATAACGCAACTAGAGACAATAATGCTACTATTATATAACCTTCATGATGATGATAGTTGGGGTCTAGTTTTGTGATGAATTCTATCCCCGTAAAGCCTATTTACCTTTTTGTAAAATTGTACTTCTTGTTGTAATACTATGTCCCCTTGGGTCATATTCCATCACCTCGCATTTAAACACATCGAGTCTCTTATTATACAGTCTGGGCTTGTTTGGTTTGCTGCAAATGGGATGGATTGCAAAGCCACTTACAACAAAAAAATTTCTACTTGTTCGGTTGAGATTTGGATTGCAAAGCCCCACTTACAAATCAAACATTTAATTTTATGACCTAGTTACAGGCATACTTGCACTAGCATATCTTAAAAAGTCACAATCAAACATAAACATTAATTTCTCATTTTACTTTACAGTTGTATCAAACATTATAATTTACAATATACTTTTTCAATTACACTTTTATATTGCTAATCAAACACTTGAAAACTTATTTGTGAATTTTTTTTTATAACTACAAAATGATTTCTCACTTATAACTTGCACTTACGAGATGTAACATTCGTCCATTTTAAGGCAAAACCCACCAGTGTAACTCTCTCTCTCTCTCTCTCTCTCTCTCTCTCTCTCTCTTTCCTTTTAAATTTTGTACTCTCCTGGTTTACTTTCAGTTAGTCATGTATTTTCTCGCTTTACAGTTAATTAGGTTTAATTAGATGAATATATATTTTGAGTCTGAGACTCTAATTTCTTCTCTTAAAAGAAATTTCATGTAACAACACCAAAAATCATACTCAAAAGTCCAAAATTTAACTGGATAATCACAAAAGAAAAATTACCGCCCCCATGTGATAGGCCAAGTGCACTAGAGGATTAAACTAATCACTGAAGATTTAGTTTCCAAAACACTAAGATATCCTAATATATTAAACTATATTTATATTGAGAGAACATTATCATTATCAATACAACTATGGGATTCTAGCAAAAAAAATAAAATAGAAAATTAAAATAAAACTTCAGTGTGAGCGTAATTAAAAAAAAAAAAGATATAGACAAGACTTGAACCTATGACCTCAAATAACTTAATACAAAATCTTACCACTTGAGTTAGACATCATAAATACATACACACACACACACACACACAGAGAGAAATATATATACCAGCCGACAGCTGAGAGTCACTCTCAACCTGTGGTGAAGAGGCACATTATGAGCCACATAATTCGACAATCTAAAATGACGTCCCGCTTTTAAAAATAATTGAAATTACTAAAAGCCCCTATCGTTTGTCTTTTTTTGGAATGATGTATTAGTTTTATATTCTTTATTATTATTTTTTCTCCCCTTTTATATGTCTATCTCCCTGTGTCTCCTCACGCTGTTAGATCTTGGTCCCTGTCTTATAAAATAAATGGTTTGAAGATGAAATTTCATAATATGACTATGATCACAGAATTCAATTTTATCTGACAATTTATTATTATGAATGCAACCAAAAGTCGCAGTCCAATTAAAATTTATTAATAAAAAGACTGCAACCTTGGTCGCAAAAATGAAAAATAAGTTATAAAATACTGCGACCAAGGTCGCAGTGTTATCAAACAAAACTTTTCAAAAAGACTGCTATTACATAAGACTGCGACCAATGTCGCAGTCTTCGGCCGCAGTTTTCTAACCATCTTAATTACTTAATTTTTGAGACCTTGTTCACTGCTTTAATTGACTATGTCTCTTGTTTCATAAGAAAGCGACCATGATCGCAGCATTCTATTTAGATTACTTAATAAAAAATATTATGACCAAGGTCGCATTGTTATCAAATAAAACATTCTCGAAGAGACTACTGTTACATAAGACTGCGACCGAAGTCACAATCTTCTAATCATCTTAATTAATTAACTTACGAGATTATTGTCACTGCTTCAATTGACTGCGACTCTTATTTCATAAGACTGCGACCACGGTCGTAGTATCCTATTTAGCTTAGCAAGGTCGAAAAAATACTGCGACCTTAATCGAAAAAATAAAAAAAAGGTCGCAATGTAAAATAAAAATAAATCTAAAAAGTGAAAGTGATATTAAAAAATTTAAATCCAAATTTTTCTTTTCAGAAACTGCGACTTCGATTGTAGTTTCAGAAAATAAAAAAATAAAATAAAATAAACTGTTTCAAGTTGCAGTAATAAAGTTTTATTGTGATTAAAACATCTTTCAAAAAAAAAACTTAAACATTAATGCGACCATGGTTGCATTCTTTTAAAATAATTTATTTTTCTAAAATTTAGTAATCAAGATCTGTAATTTTTTTGTTTTAAAAAACTAAAAAATTTCAGATCTGTAATCTTTTTAGTAGAGGAACAGCTGTAGCCAGGTTAAAAGTGAAACTGAGGGTATTTTAGTCATTGGACAACGAAAAGTGGTTGAGGGTCTTCTTTTACTGCCTAAATTTTTGACTTCTCTGCGGCTAATATTAAGCCGCGTCATGCTGACTGAGAAACTTTCTCAGCGGTCGGCTAAGGTACAGTAACCCCATATATATATACATACATACATATACACACACAAACATTAGACTTGGGTCTGTTTGGTTGTTGTAATTGATCGTAATTCGTAAGTCGTAATTGGTAAAGTCTTTTACAGTTGTAAATGAGTTACATGCATGTAAGTTTTACGATGTTTGGTTGATAATGTTGGAAAGAGAGAGATTATTACCTAGGAAGCTGACTGGATTGCTGGATTACCATGGGTCGCGTCGAGGAGATCGCCAAGGAAGTCGACGACGGAAGGCAAAGTGAACAGCAGCAGAAAACAGCAGCAGCAGCAGAATCAGGCGGGGTCGACCGACCGACGTGCACAACATGCACAGAGGTTGGAGCGGTCGACCGGCCCAGTCGACCGCAGTGCCTGACTGACAGATCCCAAGTCTCGGGTTTTCTGGGTCGACCGGCCCGGTCGACCGGAAAACCCTGACTGACAAACCCAACTCTCGGGTTTCTTGGGTCGACCGTCACGGTCGACCGGTATAAGGAAGTCGGTCGACCGGCCCGGTCGACCGACAGTCGGGTTCTGGGTTAAATCTGCTGATCCGCTGTATGAGGTATTTAAGCCTATGTTGACTCTAGGGTTTAGATAACCTGCGAAAAGAGGTAGCAAAGGGGTTCTCTTGCATTCAAAGAGACCAAGAGCTATTGTAATCATCTTCCTAATAGAAATCTCTCCGTTGATTGCCCCGAGGACGTAGGCATTGAGGCCGAACCTCGTTAAATCTCGTCTTTGTGATTTGTGCGTTCTTCGTGTGATTGTTGGGTTGTTCTTTGTGCTGGAGATCTTGGGATTCTCTATTGTTTGGTTGTTGTGATTGGATAGCGCACGCACAACAAGTGGTATCAGAGCTTCCAGGTTGCACTTGGGATTTCTGAGGATTCGGAGGGCTCGAGATCGGATCCGGTGGAGATCGTGTGTCGATCTCAGATCTGAGGTATTGGGTGTTCGAGGAGATCGTGTGTCGATCTCAGAAGGACTCAAGGAGGGCTCGTTGAATCCGTGGTGGAGTAGATCTGGTGAGAAACTCGATCTAGGGTTTCGTGGGACAGGTAAAAATCATATTTTTATCTGTGTATAGATCTATTTCAAGGTAGTTGATCTTCCGCGTAGATAGAGGATCAGGGAAATCTCAATGGCAGAAGTAACTGCATCTGTTAAGGCAATGAACAATCACCCAAGGATTGAAGTTGTTAAGTTTAATGGGACTAACAATTTCGGCATGTGGAGATGTGAGGTTATGGATGCGCTAAATGCATCAAACCTCGAAGACACTCTCCTATTGGAGAGGAAGAAGAACACTACCACTGATGAAGAGTGGGCGAAGATGAACAGATCGGCATGTGGCTTGATACGTTCATGCTTGTCACAAGACATAAAATACCTTGTGCAACATGAGACGTCAGCGAAGAAACTGTGGGAAACCCTTGAAAAGAAGTACCTGAAGAAGAGTGTAGAGTCCAGGTTGCAGCTTAAGAGTAAGCTGTATCAGTTCAGGATGAAGAAGGGGAGCACAGTCAATGAGCACATCAACCGATATACGAAGCTTCTTACAGATCTGCTGAATTTGGATGTCAAGCTAGAAGAGGAAGATAAGGCGGTCATCTTCCTGAATTCACTTCCTGCAGAGGAGTACGAGACATTCACACTGACCTTCATTAATAGAAGGCAGAGCTTGGATTATGATGAGGTGTCATCTTCATTGATGAGTTATGAAACAAGGAAGAATGAAAGACATCCTTCTCAGACAAGTTCATCGGCAGTGGCATTGGAAGTAAGAGGCAGAGGTTCATCAAGGAAGGGAAAGGAGATTAGAGGAAGATCGAAATCCAGGCCGGGTTTCAGAAATCTGAAGAGAAATCAGTGTGCCTTGTGCAAGGAATTAGGACACTGGAAAGCAGAATGCCCTAAGGCCAAAGATAAGAAGGTGGAGTCAAAGACCGAGGCGAATCTCACACAGGCAGATGGATCGGATGATGACTCTTCAGTGTTCTCTCTCTCGGTTACTACACCTACTATTAGTAACTCAGATAGTGCTGAGTGGATCTTGGATAGCGGAGCCACCTATCATGTGTGCCCGAACAGGGCCTGGTTTTCTAGCTTTGAGAAGCTGGATGGATGTTACACGGTCATGGGAGATGACCATCCGTGTAATATAGAAGGGATGGGTACAGTTCGCATCAATATGGATGATGGGATAGTTCGAGAGTTGAAGGAGGTGAGGTATGTACCTCATCTAAAAAGGAATCTTATCTCAGTTGGCACTTTGGAAGCATCGGGCATGGTGATATCTGTTCGAGATGGCGATCTCAGGATGATCAAGGGCTCGATGGTGGTGATGAAGGGCGTCCGCCGAGGAAATCTCTACTACTTGAAGGGTAGTACGATTACAAATCAGGTGGAGACTTCGAGTTCTTCAGATGCTGGTGGCCCGGAAGTTTGGCAAGGAAAGGTCGGACAGGAAGAAGAAAAGTCTTTGCGAGCTCCTGCAAAGAAGGAAATGGAAGGTGCTGCTACCTGCAAGTTGGAAGGTGGACACAGCGTTCTGGACAAGAAGAAGGTGAGATTCAGCACCAGTACTCATCAAAATGAAGGTCTTCTTGATTGTGTTCACATGAGTGTATGGGGACCTGCTAAGACGGCATCGCTTGGAGGTCACAGGTACTTTGTCTCGTTTATTGATGGTTCATCTAGGCAGTTTTGGATATATCCGATGAGACAAAGGGGAGAAGCCCTAGATGTGTTGATGAAGTGGAGAGGAAGAATGGAGAGGCAGATAGGTAGGAAGATAAAGGAGCTTCATATTGGTAATGTTAGAAAGAACATGTACCAGTTCCTACAATTTGGCCAGAACACAGGGATTGCAACTCACTTCACAACAGGTACAGATGGGTTGGTTAAAGATGTAGTCCGTTCCTTGCTGGAGGAGGTTTGGCGGTTGTTGTTTAATGCAGGATTAGACAGGTCGTTTTGGGCTGAGGCGACTGAGTATGCTAGCCATCTCATGAACAGATCGACTGCAATTGGAGGTAGAGCTCCACTGAATATTTGGTCTGGAGAAGCTGCTCAAGGTCATGGTGTGCTGCGGAGTTTGGAAGTCCGGCCTACTTCAGTGCCAAGAGTGGCAAGGTGAATCCGCGGGCAAAGAGGTTTGTCTACTTGGGTGTCAAAAGGAACAGCTACATGTTGTGGGACCCCGAAAACAAGAAGATCGTGATGAGCAGGCATGTCACATTTGGAGAGACTTCAGTGTTGAAGTCCACTGTCTCTCAGCAGGTGGAGAGGACGGAGACCAAGGAAGGATTGCAGCGGGTGGAGGTTGATGCTACTCCATCATCTCCAGTTGGTTCGGCATCAAAGGATACTTCAGCGGAGGTGACACCGGGCGGAGTTCATGATACCAAAGGTAATGCTGAACAGGTTGACGACATTGTTGAGGATGTCGAGTTATTTGCAGCCATTGGAACTAAGGTGAAGCCACGCTTGTGGAGAAAGAAGCATGAATCTCAAGCTTGTGGTTGTGACAAGCTGAAGTTGAAGGCCGTTGCTCTCCATGATGGTTGGGAAGAGGTTCATATGACTCAGTCAGACAGGTTCGCTGCTGCAAATAGAGGTACCATTGTTTGAGCTTGTTGAAGCTCATTTTTAATGAACTACGGTTGGCTTGATCTTTTTGGGCAAAGGTACGTAGGCAGCCGTAAAGGCGCAGCCATTTGGTGATGCAACTCTTATGAAGCTGTTTGGGTTCTCGAGATGTTATTTTTGATCTTCACGTAGAGGTGAAGAGTTGTGGCCTATTGAAGCTTCAAGTAGAAATGGAGAGACTTCACGTAGAGGTGAAGAGACTTCATGTAGAGGTGAAGTGGTGTGGCCAGTTGGATCTCACGTAGTGGTGAGATGGTGTGATCTCGATGAACAGATTTATCTTCTGGTTAGAAGATGTTGAGCTTGCATAAGGAGTGGTGTGCATCCAGTTGAAGCCGATGATGTTTGGTGTGTTCTACGCAGACTTGGTTGGACCGTCAGTGGAAGACAGGTAGACTAGATAGAGCTGGTCATTGGAGAGTCAGTGTTGGCTCATAAGGAAGTCTTCATGAGGTCGTGAAGTTGCGGAAAGGGAGCCACGGATAGTGATCGGGAGGTATGGAAATTCTCCTAAGGTGAAGTGCAGGGAAGGCATGTGCGATGTTTTCCAGGAATAGATGAGCTAAAGATTCCAAGCCGAGATCGTGTGTCGATTTCGCCGAGATCGTGTGTCGATTTCAACCGGTGCGCGCAAGCCGAGATCGTGTGTCGATTTCGCCGAGATCGTGTGTCGATTTCGCCAGGTGATGGACTGGGATTCGTTGGAGTTCGGCTCAGATTTGGAAATCTTCGCCGAGGTGGAGAATTGTTGGAAAGAGAGAGATTATTACCTTGGAAGCTGACTGGATTGCTGGATTGTCATGGGTCGCGTCGAGGAGATCGCCAAGGAAGTCGACGACGGAAGGCAAAGTGAACAGCAGCAGAAAACAGCAGCAGCAGCAGAATCAGGCGGGGTCGGTCGACCGGTCCGGTCGACCGACTTGCACAACATGCATAGAGGTTGGAGCGGTCGACCGGCCCGGTCGACCGCAGTGCCTGACTGACAGATCCCAAGTCTCGGGTTTTCTGGGTCGACCGGCCCGGTCGACCGGAAAACCCTGACTGACAAACCCAACTCTCGGGTTTCTTGGGTCGACCGTCACGGTCGACCGGTATAAGGAAGTCGGTCGATCGGCCCGGTCGACCGACAGTCGGGTTCTGGGTTAAATCTGCTGATCCGCTGTATGAGGTATTTAAGCCTATGTTGACTCTAGGGTTTAGATAACCTGCGAAAAGAGATAGCAAAGGGGTTCTCTTGCATTCAAAGAGACCAAAAGCTATTGTAATCATCTTCCTAATAGAAATCTCTCCGTTGATTGCCCCGAGGACGTAGGCATTGAGGCCGAACCTCGTTAAATCTCGTCTTTGTGATTTGTGCGTTCTTCGTGTGATTGTTGGGTTGTTCTTTGTGCTGGAGATCTTGGGGTTCTCTATTGTTTGGTTGTTGTGATTGGATAGCGCACGCACAATAGATAATATAAAGTTGTAAGTGGGAAAGTGTATTGTTTTTTATGGTGTTTGGTTGTCGTAATGTGTAAGTCGTAAGTGAAAAAATTGACCACAAAATTAACTATTTGGTGATTAAAAAGTTTTAATATTGCAAATAAATACTAAAAATGTTAAATATTAAAAAAATTAATATTAATATAAAAAATAATACAAATTGCATGACCACAAAATTAACTGTAAGTAAGCTGTAAGTGGTAATTGGGTTGCAAGTGAGTGGTAGTTGAGTTGCATACGTCTTTTACGAATTACGGTCCAAACAAATGCCTTAGCTGTAATTAGGTTGTAAGTCACTACGAATTACAGATTTTTATGACTTTTACGATGAAACAAACAGCCCCTTAAACTAAACAAATATCTTGTAAAAATATTAAATTACAATACATGTTTTGTAATTCTTTTATAAAATTCAATATGAGCGTCTGCTCACGCTGAGCTTTACGTAGATCTCGGACCGTGTCCACAAGAGCCCCATCTACATGCATGTGCCACACGAACCACAAACAATGCCACCTCACATGTGGGCCATATCAACACTCAATGTGGAAATGGTTCATGTGAATAATAATAATAATAATGCATGAAGAGGAGACAGGTCACAGAAGTGCAGTACAAGGTCTACCTGCTCAATTGATTCCATCCATTTCAAGCAAACATGAGAAGATAAATTCCTGTTTCTGACTCATGTTTTTCTGCCTTTGTTGTTGCACCAAGTTCTAATTGGACCCCAAAGTGGTGGGCTAACTATTGATTAGCTTAAAAAAACTTTAGAAAAATAATTGAATAATATTAATCCCAGTTCTCTGCTTAAAACCCTATTTTTAATCTGTGTTCTCCTATCACTGTTGTTGTTTTTAAGTACAGTAGTGTCTTCCCATGTGAGTTGCCCCTGCCATCAACTGCTCCTTGAGGAATAAGTGGATTTTAAGTTGTCCATTGACCTTTGTCTGCCAAGCTGTAAAACAAAATACATAATTAGAATAATGGCTACAATTAGCTGGAGATTTATGCTTCTCTTAAAATTGAAGAGCATGTCAATAACTATGCAATGCAACTCTTTTACTCTTAAGGTTTGAAATCTCAGTGTTAGTATCAATATCGGCTGTAAGATTTTGGTATCATAATTTGCAACATCAATCATTTATCAGTTGGTTCGTCTCACCACATTGACGATATCGAGTATCGTTTCGATTATCTCAGATCATATTGCCAATACAGTTCAGTCCTATTTTTATTACCGTTATGCCTGTCAAATACCATATATTAAGATTTAAGCAACAGATCACCAACGAAATGCTTTTAAAATAAGATAAATTAAGAGAATTAGATCATCACTATAAGTGCAAATCACCATCACTTCTAGAAAGTGCTCACTTCTAATGAGGACATTACATGCAACAAAATGTTGTGAACTACTTATGTTCCTACTTTGAAAATTAAAATAGAACAGTACAAGTCGAATAATCTTACTCACTAATGTTTTTTTTCCTCTTTTTCCCTGCATCAAAACTTCAAAGTTTAAAATTACGGCGAAAGGCATTAAATTAAATGTGCTTGTAATTTTACCTCAAAATCAGTCCCTTTACCATCCTTATCTGTCATTGGACAATAAACCTTTAGCGTCTCAGAAATTGAAATGTTTGTCCTCACCAGGACTCGGCTCGCGTGGAATAAAAGCTGATTTCCTTCAATGAACAGAGATTGCTGCTCCCATTTGGACTCGTTGAAAGCACCGTAGGAATTACTCATTTTTGGGATTATTGTTATTTTTTCAGTGGCCAGCGCTTTTTTCCCCAAGCTCTTTCATGTCCATGAAATATTTTCACTATTTATGAGAAAACGAGTTTGTAGCAGCCATTGTATGCACGGGCCCTACACGTGACAAAATAATTGCAACGGACAAAAGAATTTAAACTTTAGTAAATATCCAAATGTTGAAAAGACTAAGTGAAAGAAGGAATTAAAATGGAGCATGAGAATACATATGAAGTGCAAGTTTTCATTGTTCTAGCATACCATGGGCGTGAGCAGCAGTAAAGGTTACTAATTCCAACTCAGAAATTGAATAGCCACTGACACCTAACTCAATGGTAATAAATTACGTTAGAAAATAAAAAAAACTAAGATTTAAAAAAGGAAAAGAAACTCAAAAAAAGAGGAACTGATCAAACTATAAGGATCTCAAAGTTAATTCAGGAAAATTATGAAACTTTACATCTATTTATTTAAAAAAAAAAGAAAACCGGAGAACAGTAGTTATAAGAGAATTTATGGGGCAATTTGATTAGGGGTGAAAGTGAGAAAGTAGTAATAATTTTATTTGAAACTTGAGAATTGCTTAGTAAATTTTTCGGTGTTTGAATATTATTGAAAATGTAATTTGAAAAATGTTATGATTTTTCCGGTGTTTGAATGGTAATATGGAAGTGAAATTGAAAAAATTGACTATAAAATAATATTAAAAGATTTTCTCATTTTCTTTTTCTAGTGTTTGGATAGATAGAGAAGTGAAAAATAACACTTCTTCGTTTTCTTACTTCCGCCCACTTCCTTGAAACCAAGGAGCCCGTATGATGCATCCAAAACTATATCTTCCAACCATTATTTCAAAATCTTGAAATATACATAAAATGAAAAATCATTACATGTGTGCAAGTGATTGTAAAATTAACAATTTTAGCCGAACCATACGACCACAAACGCTGCGTTTCCTCTTTATAAAGATATATAAAATACTTAAAAATATAAATACCTGCGAATAGCAACTTCCACCAATAAATCATTCCTTTTGAGCACAATAACACAGTGCTACATAGACCAAATAGCATAACAATTTTAAAACATCAAAATTTTGCCACTGCAATCTGAAAACACTACCAAATCAAGGGACACAAGCTTACTCAAATACAACGCTATTAACTTACTGCGCAAGTTATCCAAATAACAAACTTTTCGAACATCTAGTGTTTATTTCAATCTTAAAGCAGTTAAAAACAAAACACTTGAGATCACAATATTATACAAGTCTCCTCCTTTCACCGGTTGTGATGCAGATAGTGCAACTCAGGCATAATTCTCAGGTTTGCTCGGGTTGGGATAGTCTTGCATCTCTTCAATCTCTTTTGAAAGACTGCAAAATAAGGACCAAAAAAAAGAGACAATAATCACAATACAACTTAGAAAAGGAAATAATATTACAACAAAACTGTCATGAAAATAACACAAAATTCATCTCATTACGTCGTAGTCCCTGGATGAATCTTTAAGCTGCTCCGTTATTCCTTCCTTTGCCTCCCGGACTGCAAAAAGGGAATTCGACAAACCAAATTATAATCCAGTTGCTTTGATACAACACTTATCCACGCACGCACGCACACAAATGATTGTGTGAGAACAGTTTTCTAACTAAACTTCGTGAGAGGACCATCCAATAGACGATCTGCACCGCTCATTTTGATGTCAATTATTAGAAGTTCCTTTCTTAGTCTTCTAAGGTGGATAATTCTATCAGTCGAAATGCAAGCAAATTAAAGAGTGGATGCAGATAACACTTCCTAACAAATAGGCAGATCCGGATATGAAAGAGGGCTGTAAATGGGTCGGGTTCAGTTTAGGTACATGTAAAGCCCAAATCCAGACTCGTTAAGAATATTCTCTATCTGAACCCGCATCCGATCCGATAAAAATAGAAGGATCTATATCAAATCCATACTTGATAAGAAAGCCGGGTCCAGGTTCGGGTTCAATACGTTGAGTAAAAAAGAAGACGACGAAATGTAACACATTCCCTATCAAAATCTAAGTTATTTCCCATTTTTATCCCTAATACCTTTTTATGCGATCAGTTGATAAACACTGCCAAAAAAAAAAAAAAAATACTAAGAATGGATTAGTTCCTCTTGAATCATGAACAATAACAAAACTATTTGATTTTATATGAAAAGTTGATATTCATTTTTTTTTTTTTTTTGTGGATACTTAGGCCGTAGCCGGTCTCGAACCTGGGACTCCTCATAACTTACTCCACCTTTTTACCACTGAGGCAACGAATGAGATTCTGAGATGGATAAAAGCTACAACCCTTGTGACTTGTCACATTTTAAACAAATGAAACAAGTAGTAGGACTTCAGGCGAACAACATTCAGTACTCACCTGCCAAACCCATTTCATAACTTAATTACAGTATAAGAAAATGGACGCAAAAGCAATGCCAATCATTGTTGACATAAGATCCAACATGCAAAATAGCAAAATAAGCTGAAGTGGAGAAAAGAGGATGGAAACAATATAAAATAGGAAAGAACAGGGTTTCATTTTAAAATCCAAGAAGAGGCTTTGCATCCAGCCACCACGCATTTAAGAGATCTACTATATTTAAATTTCTCCTTTCAAAGCAGTTAGGTTTTAGTGTGGGAAATTGGAGAGACTTGTTGTAACATCTCTAGTGTTAACTATATAAATTAATATTTTTGTATAATAATAATAATAATTATTATTGAAGCCTCATTTTTGTTGGGCTTATATATATTTATTTTCTCATTTATTTTATTTAATACTGAGCCCAGGCTTATAACTTACGTTGCTATCCAATAGAGTTAGATTTTCATACCCAAACCCAGTAAGAAACCCAACCCAAATATTTTTTTTTCTTAACTCCTTATCCCTTTAAATCCATGAATACATAAAAATAAAAGAAAATTATTTTTAAATTTGTTCAAAATTCTTCCTTATTAAAAAATACACCCAAATCAAGTTCAAACTCAACCCAAATACCCCAAATTTCGAGTCAAATCCAAACTACACTCTAAACCCAACTTAAACCCACTAAAAACCCACCTATGGTCTATTTAAACCCTCTTTTGTGCCCTTGAAACCCCTAGACAAAATTCAAAAAAAAGAAAAATCTAAAATTCAGTTCTAGGAAGAGACAAATTGCTAGAAGAAACCCTAGAAAGAAACTACAAGTGGTTCTTGATGTTTCAACATAAGGCAAGTACTTGGATCTCTTTTTTCTTGCTAAATCTAGGTTTGTGAAAGTATTCCCACATATCAGTTAATGATTATCGTTTTTTGGAAACTACAAGTGAAAAAAGCGACCATGTGTCCCAGCGGAAAACCATGCCAGGAGTAATATGGATAGTAGTATATAACTAGAATGAGCTCATCAATAACCCATGTCACAAAGTGATATACACCATGTAAAATAAACACCATCATACTTTGTACATATGTTGGATACTCAAGGTACATTTACTCAGTTTTCACCATCAATTTTTCCCATATTAGCCCCATGTCTTGTCGTCTTTACAACCAATTTTATTATATAACATGAATATCCTTGTGTGAACCAAGTGCCAGGAACAACCATGCCACCATGTCCTTGTCAAGCCCATAAAATCACCATGTACCACTTTCTCAAGTAATTTCAAGTACATGCTTCACACAAATATTTATCAAACAATCAATCCTTAGTAATCGTCAAAACACATAGCTATACTTGACTTACTCCATGATATGACTATACTTATGCTTTGTGAATGCATGTTCATCAGCATGACTTCAACATTATATGTCTGGTTTCAGTAATAAACTCATACCACAAATACATAGTTGTGTAATGAAAATAAATGTCATGTAACTGCATATTGCATGTCCTTTTCTTGTTCATATACATCTGCGTGCTCTGCACACATTACATATCTTCTTTCCTTTGTTTGTACTTGTCGGGACATTCTGACTCACCAGGGTTTAATTACCTTAGATAGTGGAGAATACATGGAGATATCGACTGAGGACAATGAGCACCTCGAGGAGCCAATTGGAGCTCAGTAGAAGACTTGGTGACTGCTTTTAGTGATTTGCTTTCTTTAATAGATGTATGAATAAGAGAGTTTGGACTCATTTCTTAGTATTGAGATTTGTATCAATTATTTGGTTTTGAACCTTTTTAGTCAAATAAACTTTTGATTAGTTTTGTTTCATGTATGTGTACTCCATTTGAACTTGATATGTAAATGCAGCAGATAGAAAAAATGGCATAATTTGCAGGTTAGAGACTTAATATGCTCCTTCGAGCGTGTCGCCAGTCCAAGTCACGTGCTTATCTCGCTTTAGTGAAAAGCGAGGCGTGAAAGAATTTGTTTGGTTTCAGAGCATAAGTTTAAATGACACCCACTAATTATAATACAACAAACAATATATTAAGTTCTTAGCTGCTGCATACTGATTAACACATACATGCAACTCACCTTTTCATCGCTTAGGATTCCCTTTCTTTGATTTCTGTGTATCTTTTGTCTCTCTATTTCCTATTTTCAGAGAACTGTCTCCTCGTCGTTCTTCAAACACCAACACCGATTCCCGTGCTGAACTCTTGGAAGCTCTTGTGTTCTTCGGAATATCACTGAGGCCCAAACTGCTATCTTAGAAAGAATTACTATTATAAATTATTTGATTACTATTTTTCTGATAATATTTGTTTTGTACAGTACTAGAATAATACTTATACTTACTATTACCTTACAATCTAAATAATTAATAATTATTTATTTTTATAAGATTTTAGCTAGTATTAGTTAACTAACCCGTAATACTATCTAATTAATTTATTAATTGAATAGATTAACCTAACTTCAGAAGTGACTTTGCTTCTTGTTTCTAATTTCAATTATTTTTATATTACACTATATTTTTATTTGTTATGTATACTCACTATATTTAATCATTACTAGATATCTGATTATCTTAATTGATTATAACTTACATTATTAGAATAAGAAATACAATTTTACATTGATTATTGTTATTACTTGTAATATTTGCAAATATGTTAGTTCATTGAACTTAAGTTTTATTTAGTGTCTTTGTATGACTAGTACCATGTATTTTCTTTATTAAATTTATATATATATATATATATATATATATATATATTACATTTACATAAATATTCTAATGTGCGTCTTCCATTGTTATTTTTTATGTAGTGGCTTTTCATTACAAATTTACTTTTCTACTAGTATAATTTTTTGTTAATCTATAATAGGTTTGTAGATTATAAGATTGTATCGACTTTATTTGTAAATTATAAGATTGCATCAACTTCTACTTATTCTTGTTAATAACTAGATTACCGCTTGGCGATGAAACCGAGCGGCGAAGAGATGGGGGAAGATGGGAGGAAGAAAGAGAGGGGAGATGGGAGGGGGAAGGGGAAGAGCGGAGAGAGAGAGAGAGAGAGGAAGGGAGAGGGGGGAGGAGAAAGGGGAGTGCCGCAAGAGAAAGGGGAGGGCTGCTGGAATAGAAGAGAGGGTGACTCTCTGGCTCTCTCTGGGGGGACAAACTCTCTGGGGGGATAGACGAATGGACAAAGTAGAAGAAAGAGTTACGAAAAAAATCTCGCTTCACTTGGTTTGATTATTTTCTTTTATACACCAGTGCCTTCTTACTCTTATTGATTTTCTATAAAAATAATTTCATTATTCCTACTATTATTACTTAGTACTCAATTTACTACTTTTTTAATCAATATTTTTGTTTTCGTAACTTATACTTTATTTTCTTTAATTATTAGTCATTAGTTTGTTACTCTGTTCCAATTATCTTTCCTATAATACGACTTTGATCCTACTCTTGTTTTCCTTATTAATTTTTTTTTCATTTCACTCCTTCATGATTAGTCACTTGTTTTTGATCTTTCATTCTTTTTTGTACTACTTCAACACTATATTCCTCAAA
Source organism: Agave tequilana (assembly GCA_038442645.1). NCBI lineage: Eukaryota > Viridiplantae > Streptophyta > Magnoliopsida > Asparagales > Asparagaceae > Agave > Agave tequilana. The sequence continues at coordinate 130,268 of JAVJIF010009777.1, forward strand.
TCTTCTTTATATATCTCTTGATAAACTTCAGATAATTACACTACACTATTTTGTAGAAATTAATTCTCTTGCATTCTTTTCTTATCTTTATTTTGTTCATTGTTTGTCGTTTATTTTTTCTGCATACTTTCATATATTTTTGCGATTTTTTGCTACAATACATATCTTTTATTAGTGCTGACTAACTATTTATACTCACCTCTTTTATATCAAAACTATGTATATTAGTTCTTTCTCATTTACTTGAATACATTTGACCTTATTCATTTATTCTTTTAAACATTTTAGTTAGTTATACTATCTTGCTACATTCACTTTTATTACTCATCACAAATTGTGAATATTTATTATTATTATATTATCTTTGTTTGTTACATTGATAAAGCATTTATTTTTATTTACAATAATTTAGTCATAATTCTTTATATCTTTTTCATATTATAATTGAAAACAAACTTAACATCTATGAAAGTTTACTGATGACTGTTACATTATATTATTAATCTTATTTATTATTTTGTATAAATATATTTTGACAAGTTAGTTAATGATCTTAAACTAGTTATCACTTATATTTTTGTCTATTCATCATTATAATAGTTATTTACTTAACTGATTTGTTAGTAAATTAACCCACATTTATGAGTCCTTATTGATTATTTTATGTTAGTCAAACACTTCTTACTTACAACTGTTCATTATTTCTTTTTTATTATATTATTAACTTCTTGTTTTATTATTGGTGAGATTATTTCTCCTCATTTTTCTTTAGATCACTTTATTTTAATGGGCATAACTGACTCATAGTTTGGGATTGTTTATTTTTTTCACAGAATTATCTTTTATAGCTTCATAATACATATATGTTTCTGAATAGGTTTTGAAATTCTTTCAACATGTTTTTCTGAAATTTATAATTTTTTCACACTTTTGAATGAATATGCTTTAAAATTGTTAGCATATTTTATGTATTCTCCTTTAAATTTATTTTCTCAACTGATCTATTTTAAACTAGTTTTATAAATGTTTAACATTTTATACTTTCAATAGCCTTATTTAGCTTTACAAAGTAGTTTTTTCTCCAAATAGAGTTTCTGAATTTTCCTTTCAAATTCACTCATACTTGAGTTAAGTGCTTCTTTCACATTTTATATATTTGCAAGTATTTATAGTGTTCAAATTTATTACTTATAAGTTTACTATTCTCGAATAGTTTTCTCAATTTTTTCTAATTAAAATTTCAAATTTTAATATCTAGAATAGTTAACCCATAAATTGGCCATTTTATAATTTCAAAACTTTATTAGTTTCAAAAGAAAATATTTTCTATTAGCTAGCACATCTCTTTAGAGTTATATATCCTTTTTAACCCTATTAACTGTCAATATTTTTTTAATTAATGGTAAACCATAAATTTCTTATAGCAGTTACAAAATAACATTTTAAAATTCTTTTTCTAAATTTATATTTTTTAAATTTAAGGTTTTAGAAATAATTTCTTTTCAAATTTAGTTACAGTTTACATTATTACAATATTGTAATAATTTTTTGTATTTGTGAAATACGATACACTTGTTCTTGTTTTGTGGGATTCACAATTTCGAGAGTCCACTTGGAAATCGATCCTCCTTTTAAATCCTATCATATCATGTCAGTTCTTGATTCATGTCTATTTTATCAACTTTGATTTCCTTACCATTTTCCTGCCTTCCTAAAATTACGAGAATTCAGAGTAGCGCAAAGGAATCGTGGTACACTGAGAGTCTGTTTGGTTGTCGTAACTGGCCGTAATTCGTAGTTGTAATTGGTAAAGTCTTTTACAATTGTAAATGAGTTACATGTATGTAATTTTACGGTGTTTGGTTGGTAATATAAAATTGTAAAGTGGGAAAGTGTATTGTACTTTACGGTGTTTGGTTGTCGTAATGTATGTCGTAAGTGAAAAAATTGACCACAAAATTAACTATTTGGTGATTTTAAAAGTTTTAATACTGCAAATAAATATTAAAAAAGTTAAATATTAAATAATTTTAATATTAATGTAAAAAAATATTACAAATTTGTATGACCACAAAATTAACTGTAACTGGGCTGTAAGTGAGTGGTAACTGGGTTGCAAGTGAGTGTTAGTTGAGTTACGTAAGTCTTTTACAAATTACGGTCCAAACAAACGCCGTAGTTGTAACTGGGTAGTAAGTCATTTACGAATTACGGAGTTTTACGCGAAACAAACGGCCCCTGAGAAGCGATGTGGGAGCGAGAAGACGTCATCTAGGGGTGTCAATTGGGTCGGGTCGGCCCAACCCGCACGGGCCCGGCCTGAGGCAGCCCGGGCCCGGCCTGGGCCAGTCATGACCCGAGCCAAACCCAGCTCGGGTCAGGGGTTCCAGTGGGCCGGCCCCGGTCTGCCTTTTGGAGGCCCAGGGCCCAGTGGGCAATGCTAGGCCCGTGCCCGGGCCTGGCACGACCCACTAGGCTGACCCATCCGGGCCGGCCCAGAATGCAACCTTAGAGCCGTTGGGCTTGGCGGGCCTGGCCGAAACCGGCCTGGCCCGTCAAGAGCCAAGGGGTTTTTTTGCAAAAAACCCCCCGACTACACCCAACGGCTATATGGGGTTGCAAATTTTTTTTGCAAAAACCCTTAGGGGTATATGAGGTATTTTTTTGTTTTTTGCAAAATAAAAATTGAAAAAAATACTTTCTCCTCTTCTACAAGCTTTACAAAATCTTTCTTATATTCCTATAAAAAAAATGGATGCCAATTCTAGTCAAGCTAGATCTAGCCAACCTTCTGGTTCTAGAATTCGTGATAATTTTAGTATTAGTAATGATACTTGGGACGCCTAAATATGTCACTAGACGATACTCCACAAATTTCATACACACAACTTATACCATGCACATATTTTTAATGTTTCTTCTGGTGTACCTAGCACTGTTCCTCATATACCTATTAGTTCCCCGAGGTATCAACTACCTCCACAACTCTTAGATCTGGAGTTTGAAAATATTTTGATAAATTCACTGTTAATGGAGTTAGGAGGGCTCAATGCAAGTTGTGCCCAGATGTTTTATATTCTTTTCCCAAAAATGCGAGAACTAGTCCACTTGCACAACATATTAAGAGCAAACACCCCGAACACCAACCACGACAAACTTAAATTAGCACTTTAGTGGCACTTTTAGTTATAATCGTGCAACAGGTAAAACAAATTTAGCGAAATTTCTTATTCAGTCTGAACATCCTTTTAGTATGGCTGAAGACGATGCATTTACAGATTATATTAGAACCACTCATAATCCTGATTATGAGCCGGTCAGTAGGAACACTATAAGATCAGAAATGTTTAAAGTATTTGAAGAACAAAAACAAATATTAGTTGCAGTTTTATCATCTTTGCCCCATAAAATTGCACTCACTTTTGATTGTTGGGAAGACCTTAACGACTACCATTATATTGTTATTACTGCATATTTTATTGATTCTGATTGAATTTTAAATAAAAGAATTATCAGTTTTAAAAAGTTTCCTCATCCTCATAATGCTTTAAATCTTAGTAAAATTATAATACGTGTTGCGAGAAAATATAAAATTGATTCTCAAAATTTTATTGTTTCATTTGATAATGCTAACGAAAATACTGCAGCAGTTGAGATTTTAAAAAATTATTTAAAACCTATTTTGAATAAATTTTTTTTCATATTCGATGCGTTTGTCATATTATTAACTTGTGTGTACAAGATGGTTTGAAGATAATTAATGATTATTTTCAAAAATTAAGAGATATTATTATATTTATTAAAAGTAGCGGCCAAAGAAAGTAAACCTTCAGACAAATTTCTGCAGGCTTAGTGTTACTTGCTAAAAAATTACCTCAAGATGTAAGAACTCATTAGAACTCAACACATAATATGTCGAGTAAAGCAATTTCTTATAAAGAGGCAATAAATAGGTTTATTGTTGTAGAATTGCCTAACTGTTTTATTTCCAATGAGGAATGACAAATTTGTGAATGAATGTGAATTTTTAAAAAGATTTGAAAGAATAACAAAATTATTTTCTGGTATTTATTACCCAACGACAAGTATAATATTTTATGAGTTAATTGAAATAAGTCAAATATTTTCTGAATGTAGAAATATTGATTCTATAAGAGATAATATTATTGTCCCATGGAGAAAAATTTAATAAATATTTTAAAGAATTTTCTTTTATTTTTATTTTGCTGCTATTATGGATCCTACGATTAAATTTAATGGATGTAAATTTTTACTTGATAATTTTTAAGAAAGAATGGATTATGAGGATAGTTCTGCTATAATGTGGGCATATATTGATTCTATAAATAAGTTATATAAATTACTTACGGAAATAAACAATCTTCTTTATCTCAAAGTTCTTCAACATCTAATAGTAAAAGTTCATTATTTTCCTATCCTTTATCAGTTTCTAAAAAAATCTAGAACTTCTGACTCTTTAAATGAACTTCATTATTATATACGTGTTGTGACTCCTGAGATCGATCAAGACTCAGGTTTTGAAAATTTTGATATTTTAGCATGATGGAAATCACAGGCATCAACTTATCATGTGCTTTCTATCATGGCGCGTGATTTACAAACTCCTCCAACATCTACAGTAGCTTCGGAGTCTGCTTTTAGTTTAGGTGGTCGAGTGTTGATTGATACAAGAAACCGTCTGGCATCGGATGCGATCGAGATGACAATATGCGAGAATGATTGGCTGGATGCGGAAAAGAGAAGTCAAAATAAAACAATTGAAGATCTCATCAAAGATTCTCCAAAAGACTCCCCAGAAGATGAAGACTTGTATTTTTTTTATTTATGATTCATAAAAAGTATGAAGAATGAAGACTTGTACTTTTTTATGTACTAATGATAAATTTGAAAAAAAAATGATTTATACTTCAATTGTATTTGTATCAATTATCCATTTTATTGGATCATTAATAAAAATATATATTTTCATTTCACGCCTTGTAATATTCTTTACTAATTTTATCATAACTTGAATAAGTAATTTTTGTTAAGATTTTTTTTGGATTTTTTAAGTTTAAGTTTTAAAGTTTTTTATTTTTTTATTAATGGCGGGCACCCAGGTCTTGGGCCATGCTCGGGTTCCATTTATGGAACCACGGTCGGGCCGCCCGCCTGTTGGCCGAGCACGGCCCAGCCCCTGGCCCGTTGTGCCAAGCTGGGTTTGGCCGGCACAGCCCAATTGCCACCCTAACATCAACCACAATCGATCTATTTCATTGATACCTCTACTTTTGATATTTATTCTCTTGATCTTGATCCATCTACTTTTTTGATATCAAGTATTTTCTTGTTCAATAATTGAAATTTTGAAGACGAAAATTTCTCGTTAGGTGGGTAGATAGTAACATATCTAGTGTTAACTATATAAATTAATATTTTTGTATAATAATAATAATTATTGAAGCCTCATTTTTGTAGGGCTTATATATAATTATTTTCTATTTATTTTATTTAATACGGAGCCCAAGCCCATAACTTATGTTACTATCCAATAGGTTTAGATTTTCATACCCAAACCCAATAAGAAATCCAACCCAAATAAAATTCTTTTTCTTCACTCCTTATCCCTTTAAATCCATGAATACATAAAAATAAACGAAAATTATTTTTTAAATCCGTTCAAAATTCTACCTTATCCAAAAATACACCCAAATCAAGTTCAAACTCAACCCAAATACCCCAAATTTCAGACCAAACTCAAACTACACCCTAAACCCAACTTAAACCCACTAAAAAACCACTGATGGCCAATTTAAACCGTCTTTTGTGCCTTAAAACCCTAAACGAAAATTCACAAAAAAAGAGAAATCTAAAATTTAGTTCTAGGAGGCCAAATGAGAGCTAAAGGAGACAAATTGCTAGAACAAACTCTAAAGAGAAATTACAAGTGGTTCTCGAGGTTTCAAGATAAGACAAGTACCTAGATCTCTTTTTTCTTGCTAAATCTCTAGAATACTAATAAGGTTTGTGAAATGTTCTCCCTTTGATTCCCCCATTGATTTATCCTATCCTAAATGTATTTTAAATCATAAAAATATCATTAGATCAATAGATCCATGCATAAAGATTAAAACTTTTCGAGTTTCATCACGTAGTTTTGTTTATTTCTTAAAGAATTTGCATAGCTGCTTGTTTTAAAATTACAGATCTCATCATAAGATTATAGAATTAATTTTATTGTTAGATTGTATCCAAGTTCCTAAATCCCTATTTAATCATATTGAAGTGGTAGATTACTTACTAGAAATTTACGTGTGAAAATATTGAATCATGTTTTTGACTGGAATTTTATGTTGCAATTAGACCGTTGTTTCAGTAGGTAAATGATCTCTGATATTCCTCAAATTTTACGTTATGATTCCCTTATGAATTATGAATATTTCAGATTTTACAAATTTCACTTTTTATTAAAATTGAGGAAGATATACTCAAATCTTTGAACCCTTCTCATGTTGAATTTTGACAGCCAGATTGAAATTATGTCTTGCAATTAGATCACTGTTTCAGTACGTAAATGATCTCTGATATTTCTCAAATTTTATATTATAATTCTCCTATGAATTATGAGTATTTTAGCTTTTACAAAATTCATTTCTGATTAAAATCGAGGAAGATATATCCAAATCTTTGAACCCTTATCCTGCTGAATTTGACAACCAGTATATGCCATCTAGTTTTATTGGTTTTTCACTGATTTTGGTAGGGATAAATTAAAAAGCAATTATTTACATGTTTTCTTAAATTAATATAGTAAATGAGTGTACATACTAGTTCTCACATGTTATTGTTTTATACTGGATTTTCATGCATGCTACTAATAATGCCTCGAATTAATTACTCATATGAACCGTGCTTATACCAAGGTTCTAAATATCAGATATCAGGATCATATCGGATGGGGTTTTGCCATTATCGGATATCAAATATCGGGGGAGATATTGGGGATACACACGCATATCGGGCATTCATATCAGACGCTATATATAATGAAATATTGATAACTAAAAGTTAGTTTAGAGTCATGGATATCATCTACCTAATAAAAATGATGTAATATGCTTGCAAAGACAGTAAAAAAACAAGGTACATTTTCACGCAGTCGTACAATAAATAAGTTATTTCATATCGGGCGATATATCGGGCGATTTATCGGCCAATATTTCAAATATCGGTCGTTTTTTGCTGCAAATGATATGGCGAACGATTTCTCTATATCGTATCGGCAGCAGGCAAAAAAAAAGATATCGGACGATATATCGGCCAACTCGGCCGATATTCAAAACAAGGGCTTGTACAAATTGCTACATGATGACAAATAACCAACATGATTGATCTCTTCCACGTAAAAATACACCATGCTATAAGAATTACTATATGAACATCTTGGACATGAACATGAATATGAACACGAAAGTTTAAATGACATGGATAAACGTTTGCGTGAAGCATGTACTTGAAATTACTTGGGAAAGTGGTACATGATGATTATATGAGCTTGACAAGAACATGGTGGCATGGTTGTTCTTGGCACTTGGTTCACGCAAGGATATTCATAATCTATAATAAAATTGGTTGCAAAATCGACAAGACATGGGGCTAATATGAAGGAAATTGATGGTGAAAACTGAGAAAGTGTACCTTGAGTAACCCTACCTATGTACAAGGTATGGTGTTTATTTTACATGGGCATGTCACTTTGTGACATGGGTTTTATTGATGAGCTCATTCTACTTATATACTACTATACTATATTACTCCTTGCATGATTTCCTGTAGGGTACATAGATGCTTTTTCCACTACCAGTTTTCAAACAACAATATCATTGACTGATATGCAGGAATAGGCTATGATATGGGACGCAATTGTTTTCGCGTCTTAGGACCTAATTAACATGTGTAGTAGGTCTAGGATGGGGTACATTCTACTGTACGTGACAGTTGAGGTATTCTCACCTAATTAATAACCCTATGGACATCTTCATAATTAACCTTGTAGTTGTGTGTTTCTAGTGATGATTACTAATGATTGATTGTTTAGCTATACTTGTTATACTTGACTTAGTCCATGCTATGACTATACTTATGCTTTCGAACGCAATCATCATGAGTGGACATTATATGACTGGTTTCAGTAATAAACTCATGCTACAAATACATGATTGTGTAATGAAAATAAGTATCGCATGTCCTTTCCTTATTCATATACATCTGCGTGCTCTGCACGTATTGCATATTTTCTTTCCTTTGTACTTGTCGGAAGATTCTGACTCACCGAGATTTGCTTACCCTAGATAGCGGAGAATACATGGAGATATCAACTGAGAACAATGAGTACTTCGAGGAGCCAGCTGGAGCACAGTAGAAGACTTAGAGACTGTTTTAGTTATTTGTTTTATGTCATAGATGTATGAATAAGAGAACTTAGACTCATTTTACTGTATTGAGATTTGTATCAGTTATTTAGTTTTGAACCTTTTTAGTCCAATAAACTTTTGATTAGTTTTGTTTCATGTATGTGTACTCTATTTGAACTTGAGGCAGCAGATAGAAAAAATGTCATACTTTGCAGGTTAGAGACTTAGCATGCTCCTTCGAGCGTGTCGCCGGCCCAAGTCACACATGCTTATATCACTTTAGTGGGAAGCGGGGCGTGACGCTTATGGAATTAGGGAAAATGAACTAAACAATTGTCGATTAGGTTGTTTATATAATTGGGTCGGGTTTCAGGGCATGGTTCTAAATTCGTATCGGATGGGGGGTTTCATATCGGATATCGGATATCAGGGGAGATATCGGGGATATGCGCGCATATCGGGCGCGCATATCGGGCGCTATATATAATGAAATATTGATAACTAAAAGTTGCTTTAGTGTCATAGATATCATCTACCTAATAAAAATGATGTAATATGCAAGCAAAGATAGTAAAAAATAATGTACATTTGCACAGTCGTGCAATAAATAAGTTACTTCATATCCGGCGATATATCGGACGATTTATCGTACGATATCGGGTGACTTATCCGCCGATATTTCAAATATCGGCCATTTTTTGCTGCAAACGGTAAGGCGAATGATTTTCCCATGTCGTATCGGCAGCAGGCAAAAAGGAGATATCGAACGATATCTCAGCCGACTCGGCTGATATTTAAAGCAGGGTTTCAAGGTAATGGATCCAATATCAATAAAAATCCAAATCTTACCCAAATTCAAGTCGGATCTTAAAAACTAGATTCAAATTTGACGAGATACTCTTGCAGGTCCCATTTTTCAGATCTGAGCTCGGAAAAAATGCCATTTTTCAGATTGGGTTAGTGGGTACCATTTACACTCTTAATATGAAAAAGTATCATCAAATATATATCTATATAAATATAATGTCTCTTTGTATATGCTACATATGCCTGAAGTCAGTTCCAAACCGTATATACGCAAGAGGTTGAACAAAAACAAACAAGTATCATGTTCAATGTTAGTATTGTTTAATTCATTTTCTATTAAATTTTAACTTCTACAAGTTCTCACATTTTTGCGCTTTACATGGGCACATACTAGTTAAACATACAAATATCATTACACAAATCTAAAATATTTAATATTCCATCATGTCTTGCATACTTTCATGAAAGATAACTTACCTTTAGTTGAGATATTCTCCAAGCTTTTTGATGTTCTCACCGCTAGCCTTTGGAATGTATGGCTATTAAAAGCAAACAACAGTTATCAATAAAAAAATGAAGATAATTATAAAAGACATGACAAAAAGTACTTGTAGGGTAATTAAAAGTTTACAACTTCCCAAACATAGTCAATAAGAAACACAATAAACCTTAAAAAACTAGAATGCATCTAAGCATATTCAAAGATAAAACCATAACCCCATAACCACACGAGCATAAACTTGAAGCATTAAAGAAACGAAATCATAAACTGTGAGACTCCTAGCATATGCTCCTGCTGATCAGAAAATGAAAAACTTGACAAGAATGACCTCTTATTTTTTGGATTTATAGGAGTTAGCAACATAGACCACAATTAGTGTGAATCATCCATTTGGATGACCCATAAAAAGGAAGAACCATTGAAAAAGAAAAACATAGTTGCACTTGCACAAGTAATCCCCATATTTAGAATCATGGCATGAATAAATAGTGAGTACTTTTATCAATTGTTACAAACTATTGTCAGAACATATATTTCTAAAAGTTATTTAGATCTGAAGGAAATTTCAGAAAAGCATTCACCTATAGAGGAATTTCTTAATATTGCTAAGAAAATTAACAGGTTCAAACCTGACTTTTATATGTAGAGGTCGAACCCACTATATGTGTCAATAGAGAGAGAGTTGGGGTTCAAAATTCCTCTTCTTTCTCTAAGAGTGGAGGGGACAACAAATTGATGCAATGTAGTAAGAGTCTCGAGAGAGATGAAAAAAAGTTCAATCACAATAGCTAATAGCAGGACCCTCTCTTCTCCTCTTTGCTTGTTCCTTTTCTTTCTCTCTATACTTTTTCCCTTTGTTGTTTGGCCTTTTTTTGGTCTTCTATTGCGCACTGCCATTTTTGTATTGTATGGTTGGTTAATAGGAAACTTCACTTTACACAAAACTAACTACACATGATCTTAACGGACATGATATTACAATAAACCATTTTTAGTGTGAAAATGTAAGCATTTGTTTTTATTCTCTCGCAAAAATTCAGAAACTTTTTTGGGTTGCTTAATCAGCTGGAAGCAACGTAAGATAAACATTTTAGACTTTTCTAAGATATGAAGTTAACCTATCCATTGCTTTGATAAATTGGGTATTAGGGCACACTCGAAGATGTGAGTTACAACTTAAACATATGTTTGGCTTTTTTTTAATTTCAAAATCAAACAAAACCATTTAACTTTACACATTCATAAGTGTAGATCTCTTTTCTTAGAAAACTCTATAATATGGCACCATAGGAAATAAGACACAATGGATGAAGGTGTGAGCTATAACTTCAAAATATGTTTGGTTTCAAAACCCAATCTAAACCCATTTAGTTTTATACATTCATTAAGTTTTTTTTCCCTTTTTTTTGGCACAAAAAACTCTACGAAAATTTGCAAACTCAATATAGAATTCAAACACCAAAAACTCTCCAAAATTTGAAAACTCGATATAGAATTCAATCACTTAGAAACATTTGTGTCATATTATGTAATCAAATATACATACCTTATTATATACCATAAAGTCCTTTGGATATCCTTTGTGTGCTATACATATAACTTATTGTATGTAGTTGTATAAAATTTAAGCCTAATGTACTCAAGGAATTTAACTTGAGTAAGGCAACAACCCCAACTTCCAACACCAAAAAAAAAGAGCTCTAGTACTCATAAGATAAAGGGAGACAAAATAGAGTTAGCGACAGTTGTTGTGAGAGTCTTGCATATTTTGGGTATTGAAAGTAGTGGTTTCAGGTTTTACTCTTTTTAATTTATCCACTTAATTATATAAGTTGGATGATTAATTCAAATACCTTATTTATTTATTAATTAGTTAGATTATTAACTCAAATACCATATTCATTTGTGAATTAGAGCTGCATCAACTACTATGTTATACAATATATGCCATCAAAATTTATAGTATGTTGACATTTTGCTGATTGTCTCTAATCTCTACTAATTTTTTTATAACTTTTAATTAATTTTAATTTTTAAACCAAAGATACCAACAACCTATTGCAACAATGTTAATATCTATACTATTTTTAATTTTTCATTACCTTTAATTAATTTTTTTAAACTGTGGACGAAGGCAATCCAAAATTCTGACCCTAAACCGCCCAAAAAGTGAAACTTGCACTACTGCTATCAAAGAAGAGGGGACTCAAAATCAGTACAGGCACCGACCTTTCAGACTTTGCTGAACACTCATCATGCTTCAAGGATGAAGAGGTAAGATTCTCACCCTGTCCAGATTACGAGGCTAACAATCTGACTACAGGTTGACAAGAAACTAAAGAACAGAACATTCAAAGGGAAAAAGGACAATTTGGCATTCAAACATCCAACTAACCCTAATAAAAACATTAATTTGAACGCAAGAGATTCATATAATGATCATTGATTTGCTAAAGATGTCAGCTTTGTGAAAAACCGAAGTTTGGGTGCTGAAGGTAAAATTATCGAGTTGATCATTTGATCAAAGAATGAAATTTTGAAATTTTGACCAAATATAAGCAAATCAAGGAAGAAAGGTTTCAGTTTTCAAGAGAACATAACACTTTCTGATTGAAACAATCATTAAAACAAATAAATTGACCGATCGAATCATAAAGGGTTACAGCTCACTTGTTGGCGAGGCCTTCGACGATGACCTCGTTGACAACGTAGCCGATCACTCGGCCAAGAAAATTCCCGCCCGCCATTATTCGATGTCAAAAACCTTATCCCGATTTACAGCCCCCGAATTGGGAAATCTCAAGAACCCTAGAATGACGAAATCTCGAAAGGACAAGGTGAGCCCGCAGGTGGAGAGAGTTTATATGTAGTTCGCAGATCAAGAAAATTAATTCGCGAATTTGGGCCGGCCCAATGTAACATTGTGGGCGAGTCAGGTTTCGGCTGGCCCATGTCATCTCCGTTCGAATCCAAATCCAAATTCAACTGATAATTCAAAAATCTTCTCATTTTTCGTCTTTATTCTCATCTTATCTTGACTGATGATTGATTACAAAAGAGAAAATTGGCCGCGAACTCTTTTTCTTCCAATTAATTTAGAGAAAATCTCAATTATAAATTTATTTTCATTTCAACCTCAATCCACGTGAGCCACATGATCTATTTCAAAGAACTCTACCATATAGCTAACTCATATTTTTTCTTTTTCAATTTTATTTTTTTCAGATATGGCGATTAAATTCTCTTTTTGGCTTTTTTCATCCATTCTTTTCCTCACCTCCACGGATCTCGCCGATCTTCTTCAATCAATCATCTCGTGATGGATTTGATTGTTTTCGCGATGATCATTGAGATCTAGGGTTTGAATTTTTGATTTGGTTTCTGCTAAATGATGATGATGGTTAAATGATTGAAATCTTTTTATGTGAAAATGTGACTCCGGGACTCCGACTCATGACCTGATTTTGATTTTGAATGAGCTAGATTTTAGAGGGGAGTTACACTGAGAGAAGAGATGGTCGCAATCCTCATAATAAGGACTGCAATCATGGTCGTAGTTGATCGCAGTTCTCATAAGCACATGAAAATGAAGTCTTTTGTGTGAGGACTTGACTCATAGTCACAGTCCTTTATATATAGGGATTGCGACTCGCAGTCCTGAAGTTGTCGTTACAGTAGAACTTTTCACAAAGTTTATGTTGCAGTTCTCATAAAATTCTTACAAAGTCATAGAGTCCCATCGCAATCGCAGTTCTCACATAGTCACAGTCGCAGTTAAGGAGCGCTTTCAGTTGCGGTCGTGATTAAAGTTAAAATAAGGGTATTTTAGTCTTTTGCATTTTTTTGATTAAACCACCATCAAACACGTGTTTACAATCTAGCGCCCGTCAAAAAAATGAGGCCCATGTGAAGAAAAACTTATAATTAAGGTTTCACTAATTAAGTTTTACTATAGGGATTCCACCAAAAAATCCCCGTTACTAAAACATGTCCATAAATTTTGCTCCTATATGCATCTTACCTAATATTATCTCTCTAGCAATCTAAGCATGTTATGTTGAATTATTTTCCCTCGACTAAGCATTGCTCAAGTATCAAGACCATCTCTTTCCCTTGCAGGAGGTTGTGGTTTCAAATTTTCCAACAACATACAAAAGGTTGCGCATGGAAGCATTGTACTTTTATGGAGGATACTTTGTTGAGGTTCATGTGTGTATACTTAACGTTTCATTCTCCTCTCATGGGAGTTTATTCCCCATGTAATGGTCCCAGTTTACTAAAGTTCTCAGTTAACATAACATTCACTTAAACCAACCGATTATCATAATCATTTTCAAATTCTTAAAATTTCGACAGCGCCTTCTTTGTAAATACTGGTCGAATATGATATCCAATACAATACGATACTTTCGGCTAACATCAGCCTACTTATTCTCAATCTAATCACATAACTGAACTCAAAAATCATCCAGGTAATCATAAAGATGTTTCGACTTGACATCGCTTACTTATGGAGAAACATAATAATATAAACTCTAGAGTACCCCTCTCGGCATCCATATAAATTCAGAAATGATAAATTCCAATTTGTCATAATCATCACATTAATAATATATTTCTTGATGTCACAAAACAATAAAACTATCTCAAATGCCAACTTGAAATGAGCTACTACAACAGTCTCTACATATATATAAGATTAACCATTTATCTCACAACCAACATGTATCATCTACAAGCGCAATTGTTTCAGAAGTATAACACGATTAGATAAAAAAATTAGATTAATTCAGAACGAACTTCATGCAGCATTAACCGGACCCCTACCTCAAAGCAACTGCAATATATCAGTCTGAGGGGGAGTGAGCTCGACAGCTCAGTGAGTAGAGTAGGAATAAATCAGAGAATGATAACATATTAATGAGAAGCATGAATATTCAAGTAATAAGGAAAATCTGAAAAAGTAAGAAGACAGAAAGAATCAAAGACATCTGATAGTTTAACAATCAAGATCATGGTCTCTAAAATATTTGGGGATGATCAGACTCTGATGATCATAAATTCCCAATTCCTTTCTTGGATTTTCATCTTTCCGTGTGATAAGATTTATGAATTATATAAAACAAATTTTTGTTTAGTTATTTGAACTCGTTTTATGTATACATAGAACGTGTTACTCACGTGTCTTGTATTCTATACTATAGTACACCATCACTATAGTTAAGTTTAAATATAGTTTTGCATTCAGATAACACATACATCACAAGGCATACTTGTATAACATATAATCATATCATACTTCTCATATTACAATATCACATCACACTTCAAGTTTGCATGAATTAACATGTATACTTTCACACATAATATAATATTTCTTTATCTCTTATAATAAAGCGAAATTTCACAGTCCTACATCAAGGATAAGCATACAATACCATTCATTTTGAATAAGCACATATTTACTTTATGACACACGGCCCATCTCATACCCGTCTTCTCACCCACTTGCTCCCATTGACTCCTTCCTTCAAATAACAACACACAATGTCATTCCCCGTCTTCACACCTACCCGCTCCTGCTTGCTCCTTCCTTCAAAAAATATATATATATAACAACACCGTCTTCCCCCTTCCACCAGTCCTTTCCTCTTATATATATATATATATATATTATATATATATATATATATATATATAATATATATATATATATATATATATATATATATATATATATATAGAGAGAGAGAGAGAGAGATAGACTTGTATCCTTTCAAAAGGATTTGATCCCGGATCCTTCCCACTCAATTCAACCCTCCAACATTCGAATACAAGATCCACTCCGTTGAAGTTGATCTATACTATTTCAAGTATCTATAAACCAAAAATCAAGTGTTTTAAATACTTTTTGCCCATCCATCAAGTAGGGGAAAAACGGACGGCCTAAATAGTGAGTTGGTTAGTTTAACGGTGTAGAACATTTGAAATCTAACAAAAATTAGTTTATAGGGGTTTTTAAATGTTTAGATCATAATGAAATGGCCGGATCAAGAATTTGTATGTCTAAAGACATAGATCTAACCAACTCACTACTTTCGGCCGTCCATTTTGCGTCGCTTGATGGATGGGCAAAAAGTATTTAAAACACTTGATTTTTGGTTTATAGATACTTGAAATAGTATAGATCAACTTCAACGGAGTGGATCTTGTATTCGAATGTTGGAGGGTTGATTTTGAGTGGGAAGGATCCGGGATCAAATCCTTTTGAAAGGATCAAGTCTATCTCTCTCTCTCTCTCTCTCTCTCTCTCTCTATATATTATATATTATATATATATATATATATATATATATGAAACCAACCCGTTCTTCCCCCTTCCACCGGCTCTCGCCGGCCCCTTCGTTCTAATATATATAAACAAACAACATGTACGTGCAATACTATATCCAGGCCAAATGTTACACACCATCCTATTCATATATTTTTTAGTTTATTTATAACAACAAATTCAGCTTATCCGGTCTTTACTCTAATTCTCAATTATGTATCACACATATACCATTAATTTTATCCGGAATATGATCAACGACGCAATAAAAACATACTCAACATGTGCATACAAGATCATGCACACAGGCAATACTCATAGAATCAATTTCAAACTTTCTCAGATTATGCAACATGCTACATGTAATCATACATCAACAACTATACCAATCACTAACAGTAACAATCTATCAATCATCCAAATTCATATATTATTAAGATAATTCTTAAGGAAACGCTTACAACACTGCATAGTCACATGAATTATTAGACTAGACATGTATTGTCATTCATATATATGCAACGCTATTTTTATATGTCACTCGTTATGCCAAAAGGAAGCAACTTTTCATGCTTTTCTGTTCTCTCAATTTACAATTTAGTTCCCAACATTATATCTCTAAATTCATTGTAAAATTAATTTGAAACTTATATTATTTCAGTGAATTTTCTGTAACCACTCTCTATATTGAAGTTCAAAAGAGAGAGAGAGAATAGTTAAAAGATTCCAA